>CABHPH010125549.1:1330-31114 GCA_902168325.1 Peromyscus nudipes
ACACACACACACACACACACACACACACACACACACACACACACACGAGCGTCAGGTGTAACGGGAGATCCCACAAAGCATTGCAGCTGTTTGATTCTGGAATATTAGCACCTGAGCTTTGATCTGGCTTTTGTGAGTGCTACCTTTTGTGTCCACTACCTTCTGTTTGAAGTATGTAAATCTTAACTGAGAGTCTTCTAAAGGTTTAAAGCCTATGCAAAATTTGGTTGTGGGAGGACTCAGCAAACTGAGATGTCCTGTGACTGGGAATTGCTTAGGCAAATTGACCTGCTAAGGTGTAATTTGTATAAAAATAAAAAAGCCTTTGCGAAGCTACAGTCAGTTCACCAGAAGCTGACTCCCCTGCAGCTGCAAAGGCTAAAAATCATCCTAGAGTGACCCTGTTTCTTCCACGGACCCACATAACTGAACACCTGACACAACAGTACTGTCTCCAGACTATGGACCCATTAAAATTAAGGTTTCATCAGGCCCCAGGCCCTTCCACTTCTTAACCTGCCACCTCTTCCTGAGTCTTATGTTTGGTATGAGTAAAGCCTCATGGTCCAAACCCCACATGAACTGAGGAAGACAGATACAGGGGAGGTGATAGCTAATGTAGCTACAGGCCAGCAACCCATATTCCATCTTGACCATTGCTCACTGATGCCCACTTTAAGTATCTGGTTTTTTGGGAAAAGGAAAAATGTGGGAGTTTATATTTTGACATAGCTATTTTACATCTTTACAATTTTATACATGACCTGCATCTTGGTCCCCTAATTGCCAAAAACAAATGAGTTTCCATTCCAAAAATTGGGGTAAAACATAGGCTTCCTAGAAATACACACACACACACACACACACACACACACACACACATATCCCAAGGAATATACAATCTAAAAAGTGTAATCCAATGACCATAAAATTAAAGGTCTGGAAATTCATTAAGAAAGAGTCTGACCCTTGAAAAACAGGGAGAACCTGGGGAATTAAAATCTATGCCCCAGGAAGGGGCTCATTGGGATAGATTTATTATCCAGAAAAAAAAACTACACCCCTCCCCAGGTCCCCAGACCTTTGTATCCTAACAAAGATCTCCTACCTGTGCCAAGGTCACAACTCTCTCCTCTAAAAAACATACCTGGGCAAGAGTTCCAGCTCTTACTGTCTGGAAAGCTGAGGGATCACCTTTCCCTCTTTTCTACTCTTGATAAGGTCCTCCACTTAGTTAATCATTCCCAGCCAGAAATTGGCCAGGATTGCTGGTTGTGCTTTGGCACCTGGCCCCTGTACTACATAAAAATAGGTACTAACCAGACTGTCAAACTCACTGTGACTGGGGCAGTCCAAATTAACATTAGTCCCTTGTAACATAACTTACAGTGGCTGGAACTTGTCTAGTATCCAAAACCTTTAACCTAGGCTCTTCCCTTTGTTCCGATGCCTGCTATTTATTCTTCCTTGTGGGTTAACTCATCTTGACAACAGCAATATTAGTGGGCCCTTGAGTCTACTTAGTGGGCATGTACTAATGGTTTTACTAAATATGCCTCTTCTGATGCTTTCCAAACTAAATGTGGTGGTTTGAATAAGAATGGCTCCCATTTGAGAAGGATTAGGAGGTGTGGCCTTGTTGGAAGAAGTGTGTCACTGGGGATGGGCTTTGAGGTTTCAAAAGCCCACACCAGGCCTAGTGTCTCTGTTTATGGATCAGGATGTAGTTCTCAGCTACTGCTCCAGTGCCATGCTCCCCACCATGATGATAATGACTAAATCTCTGAAACTGTAAGCAAGCCAATTAAATGTTGAGTTGCCTTGCTCATGGTGTCTATTCATAGCAATAGAACACTGACTAAGACACTGAACATTTCTATGTGTCTTAGTACACATTCTGTCCCAGGTATACCCATATAATGGGGAAGAAGGGAAATACATTTTAATATGGACTCTGGGCTGCAAAGAAAAAAAGAGCTGTGTATTGGAATTCCTAGCCACTCCCCCAGTTACATGACTACACATGTGCTGTCCAGTAGCCAGGCAAGATGCTTAGTCATTCTAGGGCCTTATGTCCTACGTAATCCATGTACTGCGTGATCACGTAATCTATTTGCATGCATGGCATAGCTATGTAAGCCCATATGTGCATGTAGGGGGGACCTATAAAAGCGAGTTTCACCTATTCCTACTCTCTCTTCCTGCACGGTCATTCCATAGGCCTATGCACACCCTTTCTGTTCCTTTCCCTTAATAAACTCTTATAGTGGGTTTTGTCGTGCCTTGTAGCTTCTCTCAAACAGTAAACAGCACCGCTTAATAAATAACATTTTGTGACTTCTCTTGCATGGTAAACAGTGCCGCTTAATTGGTGCTGAGATGAAGCAGGCCCTCCTAGCACCCTGCACTGGGGTCCTGTATCGAGGTTTGCTCTACCTATAACTGCCCACTTTTCCATTTGCCTGGCTGCTGGAATGCTCCACACAACACTGGCTGCTTCGATTGGTGAGTTTTCCCTTTACCAGCTAGTGTAAACAGTTCCCTGGACCCATGGGAATGACTGTCAATCACCCAGCAACCCTCTTGTGTCCTCAGGACTTGGAGAACTCCTGTCCATGGCCTTCATTTGCTACAGTTGGCCCCCATTGCAGGCTTAGATCTTTAACTATTTCCCCATGACTACAGTCTGAGATATCGTTCTCTCTGTTGGACCCTCGTCCTCGGGCTACATACGCCCCACCCCGCATTCTCTCACTTGCTGAAGCATTGAAATTCTTGTGCCCATTGCCATTCCTTGCTTGATCTGGGGGATGCCTAAGATTGTAGCCTTTGGATCACATTTTTTTTTCTCTCTGCCACAGTGATGGGAAACAAGGCTTCCAATCCAATTAGTCCCACTTCTCCTCTGGGATGTCTTCTAGAAACTCTTAAGCCTCTCAGCTTAATGCCTTACTTAAAGACCTCTAAGCTTGTCCACCTGTTCACTAAAAAATGGCCTAAATATCCCTTAGATAACAATAAAAAGTGGCCACCTAAAGGCTCACTGGACCCCAATATTTTATGGGAATTTTCTAACTTCTGCCAGTGAAGGGGCAAATGGAGAGTTACCTTATATCCAAGCTTTTTTTTTTTAACCTAAGCTCCAAACCCTCCCTTCTTGATTCCTTCTCTCCTGCCCACATGCTCCTAACTATGCAACCTGAACCTGAGGAATCTCTGACTACTGCTGTGGACCCTGCTAATGAATCTCTGCCTATCCAACTGCCTGCTCCTGGTCCTTGGGTGTCTGCCCCTTCGGCTCCTCCACTAACCCCCTCCTCCTCTATGATATTGGGCTGCTCCAACCACCTGACTCTGGATTCAACCTTTACCCCTCCCACCATTCGTTCTTGGGCTGCTAAGGGATCCAACTCCAGTCATGCCAACCCAGCAACCATTTTCTGGAATGGATGGACTGGTTAAGGTTCACATCCCTTTCTCCCTCACAGAACTTTCTCAGATAGAAAAAACTGGGCTCTTATACCTCTAATTCTGCTTCCTTTATTAAACAATTTCAAAATATTACCCAATCTTATAGTCTCACCTTTCATGATGTATATATTATACTTGCTAATAACCAACTTCCTGAGGAGTGAAGACAAGTTTGGGAGCAGACTAGGATACATGCTTATTAAGTTCAACAAACAAATGCTGCCCATCCACCCAGAGCCAAGGCAGTTCCTGATCAGTACTCACAGTAGTATTATAATACCCCCAGTGGCTCTCTAGCTAGGCAACAGTTTACAACCTGCCTTCTGGCAGGTCTTCATACGGATGCCCTCAAACCAGTAAACTATGAAAAGCTAAAAAATGTAATTAAAGATAAGGAAGAAAATCCATCTCATTTTTTAGAATGGCTTACAAAGGCTCTCTTACAATATACTAGTCTGGATTCTGAGAGCCCAGAGGGCAGACAATTCCTCATGACCCACTTTGTCTCGAGGAGCTTCCCCGACATTAGGGCTAATCTTAAGTGTCTGGAGAAAGGGCCCCTGTCCTCACAGGCAGAAGTCTTAGTGGTAGCATTTAAGGTGTACCATGGGAGAGATGAGAAAGCCCATAAACAGAACTGCCAAATGCTGGCACACGCTATCTGACCAGCCATCCAACTGCCTCTAGGTCCCTGTTTTAAATGTGGTAGAGAAGGCCACTGGGCTTGTGCCTGCCCTGCCCCACACGGGACACCATCTGGGCCTTGTCCAAAGTGCCACCCAGAGGGACATTGGTTGGTTGACTGCCCCTGTGCACCTTGTGGCATGGGGACATCAAATGAAGACCACCCTCCAGCCAATCTCCTAGGCTTGGTGATGGATGATTGTAGGTGCTCCATTCCTGACCCAACCACACACAATTAATTTTATCATCTAATAATTATTGATCAGGGATCTCAATGCTCCCTTGGGGCTAATTTAAAGTGTCAACAGGGCTGCATTCTTTGTAAAGTGTTACCTGTTCCATTATCTGAAGGCTGCCATGTCTTTTGGCTTGTGGCCTTTTGCTTCTGAAGTGGTTGCTGAAGTCTCTCTCACAAGTGCATTCCACACCAACTCTGTCTGCCACCTTCTTCCATTTCAGGATTCTTATAAAGATAGCATCTACCCAGTAATCCAGGATAATCACCGTGTTTGAAATTCCTGATTAGTAACATTAATTTCATTTTTCTTTGTAACCTAAAATAGTCACAGAGTCCAAGTGTTTCTTAGGATGGTCTTAATGCTGCCTAGAGGCACAGAAACAAGTTCATTTTTTTCTGTTGATTAAGGTATTAAAAGGTAGAAAATAAGAGTTACAGGAGATCTTGGGGAATCCCAGTTTAGCTGTCATATTTTACCTGGGAAATTGGGGTCTCTCCTTGTGGTTCTTTTGTTGTTGTTTTGTTGTTTTGAGACAGGGTTTCTCTGTGTAGCCTTGGCTGTCCTGGAACTCACTCTGTAGACCAGGCTGGCCTCGAAGTTACAAAGATCTGCATGCCTCTGCCTCCTGATGCTGGGATTAAAGGCATGTGCCACCACACCCAGCTACCCTCTTGTGGTTCTTAGTCTCATTAGTGAAGAAAAATGGCTCAAATGAAAGATCTAGTATAATTTGTTAGAGTTTAGTAAAACAAAACAGGAAAGGCAAAGTGTAAATCTGAGCTGCCCCAAGGAGAGGAGGAGAATGGAGAAAAGAAGGGAAAAAGGACAAAAAGAAGTCACACCATTTGAGATGAGTGAGTGTGAGGGTCAACCATGTGGTAGAGAGGAGAGCTTTAGAAAAAGAGTAAGGCATTAGAGAGGGGCTCAGCAGCTAAAAGCACTGGCTGCTGTTGCAGAGGACCTTGGTTTGGTTCTCAGCATCACACAACAGCTTCTAACCTTCCACTACCCCAGTTCCAGCGTATCTGACACCCTCTGGTCTTGGTGGGCAGCAGGCACATACATACAGACACAACAACTCGTGCATAAAAAATAAAAATATTTTTTTAAAAGAAAAAGAGTAAGGATGTCCAAAGTGTTGGGGAATTTCAAAGCATACATAGGCTCTGATCAGCTTCTGAAAGGATAGAAGAAAATGAAAAGGAAAAGTTAAGAATCTTCTGAGTAAAAGCTTAGAAAATTAGACAAACTCAACCAAAGCTTATGGTGGCTTCCATGGACTGCACTAGGTGGCAGGAATTCTGGGAAGAAAAAAATCCACTATGTTAAGGCGAACCTGACTTTCTAAGGGTGGACAAAGGTATGCCTCCACCTGCAGGTAGATTTCATTTTTTTTTGTTAATTTGTTTGTTTGTTTACTGTCTGTCACAAACCTAAATATTTCTAATAGTTTATAGAATTGAACACACAATTTCTTTTGGGGAACAACAGCTGAGAAATTGGCAAGGTGAGGTAGCAATGGCTTGTTCTGCTTCTCTTATCTTCCAGCACTCACCCCAATACCTGGCTCCGGGTTTGTTCTTATTAATAAGACCTTTTAAGATTCGCGCTAAAAACAACTGCATGTACTTGTCAGGTACTTTCAGTGGCCCATTCTGGTTGTAGAAAAGTGGCCTCAGGGTGGGCCATTGTGGGTTCAAACAAAACTATAGCAAGGATCACTTCAAGAACAAAGTGGTTTTGGTGGGTGGACAGCTGGAGATGGATGACTATATGGAGGGAAGGATCTTGCTTTTGAGAAATCCCCAAGCTGAGTTCCACTAAGGCCTGTGTTGGGTTCTAGACTGCCAGATACCTCCAATACCTTGGAGACATATTTTGTTGTCCAGGAATAAAGTTATAGGATGTCATACAGAAGACTTGCAGATATCCTGAGGAGGGCACTGGACATGGGGAAAAAGCCACGACACACCTGTGTGTCAGTGGCACGAGACAGCAAAGCATCAATTATCCATCATCATTTGAATTGTTTTTGTGAGCTAAGATGTCCTCTTCTATTATGTATCTCAAATCTGAACCAGGAAAGACCGGAACAAGTTCATCTTCTGTGGGAAATGATTAACTATGTCTTTGCTAGCAGGCATACCTGGAGGACTTGGCCTGGTTCATGCTTTTGAGTCAGCTTCATGAGGTACTGCCTTACAAACTTATGGGGTAATACTGGATACTATGTCCTCTTCCTGGCCTAAGAGGGTAATCTCCATTCCTAAGGGCTCTGGTCAGGAGCAGGCACACAAAACTTAAGGATTAGATAAAAATGCTTTTGAGTGACTTCTGGAAGTTTCCTTAACTACAAAGGTTTTTTTTTTTCTTCTTTGGATTGCTCTAGGGATTAGAGAATGGAAGAAACAATTTCGTGCCATGTCTAAATTGCAGAAAGTGGAATTAATGCTAAATGGAAAATAGCAAGCTTTTTTCCTTTCCCCCATCTGAAGGCAAGTAAAATGCAACCAAGCCTAGTTTCCTACTAACCTGATGAAGTCAGCTCAGAGGAGTATAGAGCAGAGAGGATAGATGTCCTTGGTGCACACTCCATCAAGCCCCTCAGCCAGGATTTCGGCCCAGTGAAACTGTTAGGTCAGCTTGAACTTGGATGTCTACAGAAAGCATCAGGCCAGGGATGGAAAAATATCCCCATCTGAAACTTTGTGTTGGGCAGTGAATAGAAAGACAGTTATGTGTAATGTGATTAATTGTATCTGAAACCCTCTGAAGCCTGCAATTAACTCCACACATAGAAGCTGTCTCCATAGCTGATAAACACCTCCCCTTGCCATCCTATAGGCCCATGTCTCCTTACTATAGAAATTACCTGAGGTCAGGTTCTTGTGATTACAGAGAAGAAAATAAAAATCATAGTCCTAGAATGTTGTCCTTGTTCGACCTGCAAGACTAACTGTTGTTTAAAACGTGTTGCTACATGGCCTGCACAGGTCTGTACCAGCTCCTCTGCATATGTATCATAACTTCCATTTAGAGTTTTTATGGGATTCCCGAGTGTGCATGCAAGTGGGTATCTGTTTCTTGTGCTTTCTTTGGGGGTCTTTTCCTTCTGTTTGTTTGTTTTGTTTAATTTTGTTGTGCTAGTTTTTGTTTTATCTTATTTTATTTAATATTTTGTCTTATTTTATTATTATCCATTTGAGGCCTGTTTGTTTTCTAATGAGAGACAGGAAGGGGGTGGATCTGGATGAGAGGGGAGGTGGGGAGAAACTGGAAGGGGAAACTATAATTAGAATATGTGAGAAAAAAACTATTTTCAATAAAAGGATAGAATGTTGCTGAGGCTCCAGGTGGCATAGAAATATCAAATCATATCATAGCATTCAAACAGAAGAATGGCAGCTGGAAAGGTAAGACTCACTGAGAAGAGCATATCTCACAGCAAGGGATATTCAGCCCTAATTGCCTGGCTGCACTTTACTTACCTTCAGATGGGAGGAAGGGAAACAAGCTTGCTATGTCCCACTTAGCATTAATTCCATTTACTTCCTGTGATTTAGACATGGCACAAAACTCCCTTCTACCATCTTCTAAATCTCATAGAGTACTCTGGTAGCAATTTTCTAGAGGGATTTTTATGATAATGAGTAATGACTTAGTACTTTGTTATAAAGTCACAACACTTCACAGTACTTACAGATAGGTGTAGTCGGTTGTTTTACTCTTTTGCTCTTTGGGGGGCGGCTGCCACCCAGTTTCCAAATAATCACATACAGACTTATTATTACTTATAAATGTCTGGCCTTAGCCTGGCTTATTTCTAGCCAGCTTTTATAACTTAAATTATCCCATCTACCTTTTGCCTCTGGGCTTTTACCTCTCTCTATTTCTGTATATATTTTCATTCCTTCTTACTCCATATCTGGCTGTATGACTGGGTGGCTGGTCCCTGGCATCCTTTTCTCCTGTGATGGACCAGCCACCACTTTCACAACCCAGGGTACTCTTGAGTAGAGAGAAGTGAGAAATATTAGCTAGAAAGAGATACCTAGATGGTGAGAGGAAAAACAGAAAACACAGGATAGCCTTGGGAGGGCCTGGGTCTCAACCCACCAGCACTGAACTTTATTCCAAAGGGCTTTTTATTCACAATTATAAGGGGAGGAGCAAAGACCTCCCCCTTGTGAGATACAGCCAAGTGTTGACCCTTCCAAACACCTGATACTCAGGCACATGGTCCAATCATCCTCTTTATGCAGACCTGCTGGATAAAGCCACCAGGAAACCCAGATGGGCTCCAACACTCTCTTCCTTTTCTCTTGATCCTCCCTCTTCTCTTTTTCTCTTTCTATATATTCTTTCTGCCTGGCAGCCCTGCATATCCCTCTCCTGCCTAGTTATTGGTTGTTTAGCTCTTTATTAGACCAGTCAGGTGTTTTAGACAGGCAAAGTAAGACAACTTCACAGAGTTAAACAAATGCAACATAAAAGAATGCAACACATCTTTGCATCATTAAACAGATGTTCCACAGCATTAACAAATAGAATACATCTTTAACTAATATTCTACAACAGATAGGTGTCCTTGGGCAATTATATTTATTACTAAACTCCAATTGTTACACCTATAAAATGGGGATAAGAATAGTGCAATTCCATAATGTGACTGAATAGAGTAATAGAAGGAAAACTCTTTAGTATGTGCACCATAATGTTAAGACCTCAACAAATAAGGTATTAGTACTTACATACCAATGTCACTAAACAGGAATGGAAAATCTAACAGAAAATAGGAGATTTAGCCCCTTACATGTTGTGACTCCTGGCATACAAGCTGCTCCTCCTGTTTGTTCAAAGCTCATTGAGAGTTCCTAAATTCCTAAGTTCCAGTATTTGAGTTGAGATAATTTGGCCAGGTGGCCTTCATTTACAAAACTGAATAAGAGAGTCAGTTTGACCTATTTGGGGGACAATATTCAAGGGTTTAATCTTCTAACTCGATAGACCTGAATGTGATCCTTTTGATGTAGAAGGTTTTGCCTATGGAGGCAGAAAAGCAAAGGCTGCCATCTGACAATGCTTCCAATTCACGACCTGGCTATTATAATCCTGCTGCGGGTTCTTCTGCAGAGTCCCACAGCCCGAAGGCCATGTTGGTTCTCTCAGTTGTACTGAAGGAGGAGGTGGGCTCTTAATGAGAACAAGTGCTTAAAGCCACCTGTAGGGTTTTCATTCCTTTTCCCTTTTTTCCTAGTCAGAAGTATCCCACTGGCCAAACTGGGTTCCCATCTACTTCTTGGATTCCATGAAGCTTCTGTCTTGCCCAATTTCCCATCAATCTCTTTTTGCAAGGTCTTTCACCTCACCTAGTCTATGCATGCCTCATCTCTGCTGCCCTTCTTCTTGAGCATCACCTTCAAGTCTGTATCCAACTCTTCCTTTCCCCAGGGATTTCTACTACCTGGCTCTTATTCCACTTTTTTGCTTTCTTCCTTTTCACTAACAGTCCATTGACAGCTAGCTATTCTACATTTTTCTTAAACTTTTTTAAACTTCAGTCTGTCTCCTATTAGAATACGTTCCAGAACATCAAATAATGTAGGAATTGAAATCCATGGATACCGATAATGAATCTATTTATTAAGAGGGTTAGAAGGGTATCAACTCACTGATATGGGATATGGCAATTTCAGTTGCAGAGTCCCTGGAAGGCTGAGAACTGGTCCCACGCTGTTTCATGCCCCCTGGCCCGGTCTTCATTATCCAAGTGTTTGAGAGAGAAGGGTCCTGTATATGTGCTCCTTAGGTCTTAAGCTAGCCAAGAGGCCAAACCCTAGGGCCTGGTATCCCAAGGTCATAGGTGGAAAGAATGCCCACTACAATCAACATTCACCAGTTTCTTCTTATATCCTTTCACTGAGCTGTTTTCTACAGACCTGAATATTTTGGCATGAACCTGGAAGGCATCACACTGTACTCTCCGGGGCTCCCCTACTTTGTTTTTTTTTTTTCCTGAGGCCACTCGTTTCTCAGTTCTTCAGTCTCCCTCACTACTGAGCATACATACAAAGCACCAGAAGTCTCAAAAAGCCAAGGGTCCTTGCTGGAGAATAATAGAGTGCCTCAGCTGTAAAACAGTATTCCTACAAGATTACAAATGAACTTAGTCATTCTAGAAAGGAATGTCTGTTACAATATCCTGGGCAACTAAATTCAGGAATAAGAGGCTTTCCACCATGTTGGAGCCAGTTGACCAGTCGACCAGGTAGCTGGGTGGAGGCATGTGGATTGTAGAGACAATGAAGAAGACAGAACAAAGACAAGAGGACTGCCAGTCAATGCTGGACAGTGCCTGAGTTTATTTCACAGCCAGCTTATATCCAAACTTGAAGGGCAAAAGTAGACAATGCACAGCACAGGCATTCAACTACTATCTATCCTGTCCTTGAGTCAAGGAGCAGGCAGTTTCATTTTCTGTCTTGATGTACCTTGGGCTGGAGTCAGCAGGCTGCAGCTGACATCATCAGCCTGTGTCTAGCTAGATAGTATGTTCCTTCCCATGGGCTAATCAGGATTTTCTCACAGCCCTTCAAGGAGACTCTGTGGGCTAATTAGAACTTTCTCACCACCCTGGAGCAAGCAAGCTTTAACTCTATTGTTGCTGGGTCCTAACGACTCCCTCAGAGGAGGGGGTGAGAAGGCAGGGTGTCAATGACACAGACACTGGGAGCCAGTTGAAGGCAAAAGCAGACTTATTCATTCAATAACAGGGAAGACTTTATATATGCTCTTCCCAGAATCCAAGCTGTGTCCCAATCTGGTGGCATTTTGTGGTCATCCCTCATTGGCTGGGCATGATCAGGAACTCTGACAGTGATCAGGAACTCTGACAGCACCTGTTGCTAGGCTCTCAGGCAGACTCCAGGTTGGCTCATAAGAAAGTATATTATATACATGCCTTGGCAACTGGTTTGAGCCAGTTTCCTCAACCCTATGAGCCTGTCCTACTACATATCCACCTTTTTATTTTATTACATGGGTGCTCAGCGGGAGTCAGAGTTCTTTGCTCTGGCCTTGTTGACCCCACCTCAGGGGGGCTCAGCAATTGGACTGTGCTTATCTTAGGTTGGCTTGCCAAATAAGCTCTTACTCATCATTGACTTTCAGTCCTCGAAGAATGTTCATCCCTGGTGGGGGGGTCACCTTGGGTGGGGAGGGTCAGGCAGTAGCCTTTTGAATTTCAGAAAGCCAGGCATGTCTAAGAGCCATTAACACCTGTATAGTTGTCCTAGTGGCCACCAGTTGTTGCTGAATGTGCTGTAGGAGATACTTAAAAAGGAGGAAGATTAAAAGCACCAACCCATCAATCAAAACATAAGTGAAAAATACAGGAGGGATCAAACAGCCTTTTTTATATCATGCCAAACCTTTTAAAAAATAGTCAAAGGCCATAACCTCTACCCTTGTCTGATTTAATTGGAAAAATTTGATGGTTAGCTATAATGAATAATATAGAAAGTTAGCTGACCATGAGCCTTTGATATATTCAGCTTGCTCCCGGTTTGCTAAACTAGCATTCCTCATCTCAAAAGGCATCATATACAACAACGAAAAGTAAGAGTCCACAAGTCTTCAGCCTTTAGAAGGGCAATGAGAACAAGAAAGGGGAGTATATACATTACCCATCCTGGGTTATTTTCTCCTTGGTGGAAGCAGGCTGATCTGTGGCCAAGCACACATCTCTTGCTGGGACCTATATTGGCATAATGGAACTCTGAGGAAAAACATAAGCATACCCTCTCCCATGGGTTATCAGGGGTGGGTGGGCTGTGGCAGCTACCATGAGAGGTAGATAGGATCGCTCCATCTCATCAGGGGCAGGATCGTGTTCTTTGGCAGAGACATCCAGTGCTTGCAGGCCAGGCTGAGCCCCTTGTCATCAAAACTGGGAAAGTTCATATGGAAAAGGAACTCTGTTAAGGCAAGATGAGGATCTCTCCTAGCCTCTGGCAAGATAGTCCTTGCGAACAGCTCATTAAGAGCACTGTTGGGCCCCACTACAATGACTTGTCCCTACAGGTTGTAGGGATGCTAATGGTATGGGACATCTTCCAATACCCCAGAAAGTAATTGATTTGTTGAGAGGCATAAATGGTTAGCATTGGGGAGTGTGGAAAATGGGCATTGTCCAATAGATTTTTGGATTACAAGAGCCTTCTCTTACTGATGGGGCTGATGAATGCCCCACCTGGAGTTTAAATGGGCTGGTATTTTGGCAGACTGTGACCTACAATCCTTTGCCCAGTGAAATCCCTTATTGCATCTGGGGCATCAGGTCCTAGGTTTTGCCAGGGGGCAGTCATGTTGCAAATGGCCTGGTTTGCCACATCCCCAGCAAATTCTATCTACCTGGGGATCCTTGGGAGTGTCATTAGCATGCTGGCTGTCATCAAGGAGAGCATCCAGGGAGGTGGTAAGAGTGGTGATGGGACTTGTGCTGGGTCAAGATCTCTGGTGGCCTGCACCCATTTATGTATGTCCTCATTTCACACAGCTAGCTGCAACTCCATTATGGGTTTGGGTGTTGAGCTCTAACACAGAGACCACAGGCTCCAACAATTGAAATAAGTTTGTAGCTGCATGGACCATTGAGCAAGGACCTGCTTAAAGTAGGGGAAATCTGGACCTTACTCATTAGCTGCCTTCTGGATGAGGGAGAGATCAGCTATGGAGGTGGGAATCCTGGGCTGGGCATCAGCATTTGGGCCCACATTGACTGGGAAGGCTTCTATGGGCCTACAGACTGACAGTGGTGCAGGCTGTGAGGGTTGTAAAATGCCTGGCATTGCGGGAGAGTAGCTACCTCTTGAGGCAGGCAAGTACTGGGGTAGATCGCCCCAAGAATACCATGGCAGAGGTGTAGCCACCTGTGGTGGTGGTGGAGCAGAGTGGGTAGCAGTGCATGACTTAATGACAGCTGCATTCTCCTTGACAAATTTTGAGGGACCCAAACTGTCTCCTCATCATTGGATATCTTAGAGATGTCCGACATGGAAGTGGTGGAGGTGATGAAAAGATTACCCATATTTTAGAGGGGACAGCAAGCACACAACAGTCAGAGAGAAGATGACAGTCAACAGGGGTGGAATTTGTATCGAACTCTTATGTCTTGTGCTTAGTGGGGGACTTCTGTATTTTTTTTAGGCCATGGCCGTATGCCCACACTATGTCTCTGGAAGAGGGACAGCATTTGGGAGCTGAGCTTTGATTCCTTTTCCTGGGGGGTCAATCCTTATGTGGAGGTGCTGGGTGAATTGAAACAGAAAAAAAAAATGTGCCTTCCTAACAGGATGGGCAGATGAACATGACAAACAACACAGAAGAAGGAAAGAAATGGGGTCCCAATGCTTACCTGACAAAGGAACCGAAAGAACACAACACTGAGGGGCCTTCTCACTGAAACACACCATCTTGGGGGCACTGTCAAGCACCACAAGTGAAGAGAAGGAGACAATCAGAATCTGCACCGGGAAAGAGAAAGTAAGAGAAGCCCCATGTTCAGGCACCAGATGTTGCTGGATCCTAACAGCTCCCTCTGGGGGAAGGGGTGAGAAGGCATGGTTGTCAATGGTACAGACACTGGGCGTCGATTGAAGGCAAATAGCAGGCTTGTTTATTTAATAACAGGGAAGGCCTTATATACCCTCCTCCCAGCATCTAAGCTGTGTCTCAATCTGGTGGCATTTTGTGGTCATCCCTTATTGGCTGGGCACAATCAGGAACTCCAACAGTGATCAGGAACTCTGACAGCACCTGTTGCTAGGCCCTCAGGCAAACTCCAGGTTGGCTCATAAGGAAGTATGTTATAAGCATGCTTTGGCAACTGGTTTGAGCCAATTTCTTGATTCTATGGGCCTGTCCTACTATACTCTATTGACTCAGAATAGATTTTGGATTCAAACTGGGAATTGAGTCACTTGTGGGCTCCCACACCACTGGCCCTCCAGTTTCTGTACTCCTGGAAGGTACCATGTTTGGGCATGACCCTCTACCTTCCAGGCAACTTTGGTCAATCTGAATTTTTTTTTTTTTTTTTTGGTTTTTCGAGACAGAGTTTCTCTGTGTAGCTTTGCGCCTTTCCTGGAACTCACTTGGTAGCCCAGGCTGGCCTTGAACTCACAGAGATCCGCCTGCCTCTGCCTCCTGAGTGCTGGGATTAAAGGCGTGCGCCACCACCGCCCGGCTCAATCTGAAATTTGAGAAACACCTCCAGATAGCTGGGTTTGACCTCAGTTCCACACCCACCACGGGTTCCAAATTGCCTGTGTGAAATTACATGCTTAGCCTGTAGCCTGCAGGCCAATCTAAAAGACCTCCATTTGGGAGACCCTAGACTAGCTACATTTGTCTAGCTCTTGGTCCAAATCTGGTTTCAATATACATTGTACCATAGCCACTGCTGGTTTGAATTTGGCACTTTCAATTTTAATATCTAAACTAATATAGATTACTTCATAAGATGGAATGGAGAGTGGTATAAAGCCCCTCAAACCCATATAACTTCCAGCTCATCTCAACCCCTCTCATTCCTACCACTCAGCTCCTGCTTACAACCACAACCAGAGCCCAGACTTAAGTAACTCCTATAATTCTTTTCCCAAAGGGCTCCTCTGGAAAGTGAGCCATAAAGTCAGGATGAAATCCACATTAGGATAGCTGGCTGCAGAGGGAGAATGATGGCTGCAGGGGAGCAGAGTGGTAGCTGCAATATATACAGAGGGCAGAGGACAGAGAGCAGCTCCTTCTACTTCTCTAGCCCTGCAAAGATCCTATGCATCCCAGCAGCCTTGCTAACCAGTGAGTCCAGAACCCCACCTCAGAAATGCTATGGGATACAAGGCTAATTTTTCTATGCGAGGCACATTTTTCTAAGGTAGGTGTGGGGGAGGGGGTTAGGGGTGGGAGTGGAAAGCTTTGTCTTTGTGGCTCCGAGGGAGACTGGAAATAGAAGTTATACAGGGTCCTAATGACAACCATTTCTACTGGGACTTTCTGCCATTTCTACCAGGTCTCCAAGCCTGCTTTCATAAACTGAGATAGTCTTTCTGTCTATGGTCTGCCTTTGTTTCTGTCCCACCAAGCCTGAATATTCTTGCTTGTACCT
Organism: Peromyscus nudipes; assembly: GCA_902168325.1. Taxonomy (NCBI): domain Eukaryota; kingdom Metazoa; phylum Chordata; class Mammalia; order Rodentia; family Cricetidae; genus Peromyscus; species Peromyscus nudipes. The sequence goes on from CABHPH010125549.1 coordinate 16,892, forward strand.
TTACAGTTTTAATCTAACTTCATTTCTGCTCCATCATGTCTAGATAGTCTTAGTTGTATTTTATAGTTTTCTGTTTGATGGCCTTTAGGTTAGATCCCAGAAAAAATCCTAGTTAAACTTTTGAGGTTGACTGCTTCCATTTGCAGTCATACACAAACTCACTATGGATATATAGGTCACTGGGTTCAGTCTTACAGAGATTCAAATGACTTCTGGGTATGGATAGTAATGGAAAATTGTCACGTGCTGTTTTACTTCACTGAAAAACTGGCTCTGGAGATGGGATTTGGTCTGCCCACTTTAGAACCAGGCATGTTTTTAAAAAAAGCTTTTTCCAAAGCCTCTGTTCTGGGTCAGTATGACCATCTGATTCTGAAAGAGAGAAGGAGAATACCAGGACAGGAGGAAGACATTATATGCTTGAGAACAGCTAAGAGGTAAAATTTCCAATAGAGGTTACTCTTCATCGCATGGCAATTAAAGTTTTTTAAAGAGAAATTTATACATAAAAATTAAGATGGCTAAATATAATCACAGATGCCTAGATCTCTGAATACTGGCCCCTCTTCTTGGCCTTCCTTTTTCTTCGTTCCTGTTTACAAAATGTTCCCTCATTTAAGGGCATGGATATCTCTGAAGCCTTTGCTGGAATGTAAACTTTCTTTCTCTTAGGATATGTAAGACTGTTGAGGGATGGTTTAAAAAAGTTGTAAAATTTCAAGCAGGAAAAAAAAGTTAACTTAAAACATAACAAACGGGGTTAATAAACAAACATCTGTGTATGGGTAAGTTTAATTTGCTACAGAATACCATATTTGTAACTTGGATTCAACTTTTGTTTGGGTAAATGGAAAGAAACAGTATGTAGATATGAGGGAAAATGTTTAATTGGATGTAAAAGATAAGGTTTACAGCCAAGTTGCAGAAGATTTGAGTAACTTATACAAAGTTTATAAAGAGTTAAAATATTTTGGATAAGGGTGGATTTTGTATGATGAAATGAAATTTTTCCTAAGAAATAACAAGAGGGCAAAGCAACAGAAGTCAGTACAGAAGGTCTGAGTAAATTATCCAGGGTTGATGGAGGACATAAGAATACATGTTTGAAAATTAATATTTAGAAATTATTAGGATCATAAGGATCTATTAATGCTAAAAAACTGACTTAAAGTTATATGCTTAATCACTTGTGTCTTTGATAACTTTTTTAAAGCTTTAGCTATTTGGAGACATAAAAGTTAATCACCAGTCACCTTATAAATGATCAAATTTCTTTAATATGCTCTGAACTATGTTTGTAGCCATACTAAGTACAAATTTAATTCATTTACAGAGACAAGCTTGGAAGGAAAGACCATATATGTCCCATATAAAAATATATGATAACATGAAGTATATGTTATCAATGCTAAACCTGAAGCAAGTAACTCAAAACAAGTTTAAAGTAAGTTAAAGTTTGTTTATATAAAATAATATTCAAAATAAGGTATATTTTAAAAATCTGGTTGTAAAAAAAATGGAATGCTTGAGTAAAATGAGTTAAATTTACAATACACTTGCATGGCAGGACATCCCTAGGCTCAAGTAGAACCCTTGTCCACCAGAGAAAATTGCATGCTAACCTCATTACAGATAAGGATGCATGGAGAAACAAGACCTGCTAGCAGTTTGCTGATCCTGTCTCTGGCTGTGTAGGCCAGACCAGTAAAACCTCCTCATCTAAAGGGAAGATGAATTACTCTTCATGTTTCACATGACATGGGGATGGATTCTTTAGCACAGTGGAGGATCTTAAAGTGTACCAACATCCTAAAAGTCTAATCAACAGGGAGGTAAATACCAATTTCTCTGTCCTTTCTCCCAAACATGAGGATGCTGTGAACAGGGGAACCATATACCTAAGTGGCACCCTACTGGCATGAGACTTTCATGTTAGTTCAATTGGTCATGTCCTTTACCCTGGATTTCATTTTTTCTTTTTAGCAAAAGCTAATTCCAGGTTACACACCCTAACCACTCATGTTCCCTGATAAAGGAGGCTTCCAGATACTCTGTCATCAAACTCACAGCTTTGGAAAGCTATTCATGATATCCAACTAGTGTCTTTGGAAACATTGCTAGACAATCTCTTAAAAATGACTCAGTAGAATTCTGTTTCTGATGTTGGTTGTTTTTGCTCTTTTGGGGGACTTGTCACCCAGCTCCCAAATAAATTACACACAGAGGCTTATTCTTAATTATAAATGCCCGGTTTGTTAGTTTGGTTTGTTTCTTGCCAGCTTTTCTTAACTTAAATTATCGCATCTACCTTTTGTCTCTGGGGTTTTATCTTTCTCCTACTTCTGTAAATCTTACTTTCACTCTTATTCTGTGGCTGGCTGTGTGGCTGTGTGGCTGGCCCTTAGCATCCTCCTCTCCTTGTTCTCTTGCTCTTTCTTCTTCCTCCAAGATTTCCCCTTCTATTTATACTCTCTGCATGGCAGCCCTGCCTATCCCTCCTCTGACTATCTATTGGCCATTCAGCTCTTCATTAAACCATCAAGTGTTTTAGGTAGGCACAGTAACACAGCTTCACAGAGTCAAACAAATGCAACATAAAAGAATGTAACACATCTTTGCATCATTAAAAAAATGTTCCACAGCATAAACAAGTGTAACACATCTTAAAATAATATTCTACTATTTATTTCTCTTTTGAATTTTCAATTGGATGCTGAGTTTAACTGACTTTCTTTACAAAACTTCCAGGTGCTTCTTCCTTATGGAGGATTCTGACAGCTAACTACCTTATCCTTCTACAGAATTCTGATACATAGTCCATCCAGCTGTACAATTGCATTTCACCTTACTAATCAAAATTTATTTTAATTTTGTTGTAGCAATTTTCCTCATTGACTTTGACTTTTAATATTCCCCACAAGACTGTATGATTATTACCTCCTGACTTGTGCTCTGGACTTTTGCCCTCTGTTGAGGTTTATAGTGGCCCCTTGGATGGGCCCTCCTCTGAGGCACTGTAACTGCTCCCCTCTTCTATATAACTCATTTTGTCAGTTGGAAGTAGTTAAGAGAGATTTGTTGATTCTGTGTCCTGTGGTCTAGTGGTGTCCTTGACTCCTCTGGCTCCTGCAATCCTCCCTCCACCTCTTCTGTGAGATTCCCCTGCTCTGCCTAGTGTTTGGCTGTGGGTCTCTGCATTTGCTCCCATCAGTTGCTGGATGATGCCCCTCTGAGGACAACTGGGTTAGGCATGAACCAATGAGTATAGCACAATACCATTAGCAATAATTTTCTTGATTTTTTTCCCACAGTCATATTTGATTCTATTCTGGGTCTCTGGGCTGTCCGGCCTCTGGTTCCTGGCCATCCAGGCAGTGTCAGGTATTGATTCCCTCTTGTGGCATGGGCCTCAAGTTGGACCAGTCATTAGTTGGTCACCCTCACAAGTTCTGCACCACCATTACCCCAGCACATCTTGGAGGCAGGACAGATTGTAGGCTGAAGGTTTTGTGGCTGGGTTGGTGTCCCAGTCCCACTGCTGGAAGCCTTGCCTGGTTATAGAAGATAGGCAGTTCCGGCTCTGTATTCTTCATTACTAGAAGTTCTCACTAGGTTCTCCCTCATAGAATCCTGAGAGTTTCTACTGCACTAGCTTTCCACATCACCCCCCCGAAATGTTCCCCAACTCCAGTTGTTTCTCCCAGTACTCTCTCCCTCCACTCCCAACCTGATTGATTCCTCCTGTTCTCATCTGTCCCACGCGCCCCCCCCCCCGTTTACTCACAAAATATGTGGTAGTTTTGAATGTCTCCAACAGAATTGAGCACAAAATGGATATTCAAAAAAGAATCTACCAATTCTAGAAATTCTATCAATTCAATTGATTTCTAACATTTAATGTGACCACAATGTGTGTGTGCGTGAGTGTGTGTGTGTGTGTGTGTGTCTGTGTGATCAAAAGAAAATTTGCCAGCATTATAGATGAAAATTCAGTCTACTTTCTCTGTCTTACTATTTTTTTAATCAGTATCTCAAATGTTTCTTTAAAGAGAGTGTTAATACACTCATATAAATTTATCTTATACTAAAAGTATCATGGAAGAGAAATTGATTTTATGACAACTTAACATTCTTTGGAATAATTCACTCATCTAAGAATAAATCCAATCATTATGTTCTACCTTCTACTTGCCATTAATTCAAACCTCAGAAAAATATAAAATTGATTGCCCAGATGTAGATATATCACCATCACATTTGGTATGATTTTTGACAAGATTAGCATATACAGGGCCTATGATATTTTATATTTTCTGTCTCTGGACTGCATATTGGGTTCTGGTGGTATCTTTGCAAAATCATGTAGCAACCAGATGGCACAACTAAGATCATAATCCTGTAATTTGAAAATCTTAGGCCTTTACACTTCCTACTATAGCATAATAATGCTCAAGCTCTTACAGAAAGTACTGGTCATTAAACATAGTGCACTAGAAGAAAAAATTAAAAATCACATAATTTAAAGTTAACAAACTCCCATAGTCCTTAATCACTTATAAAATTTTCCTCCTTCACTTTCAAGTTGATGGTCTTTTTCTAACCTAAAGTTGAATGTTAGAGACTGACCTAGGACAGCCTGACTCAAGATTGTCATGTTTGGAGTTTGGAGTCTGGCAAAACGAGACACCCTTGGCCAAACTGCACATCCTGCAGAAACAGGACGACCTTGGCCTAACTAGAAAGTATACTTTTTAGATATAGCCTTGAACAGTAATCAGCCAGCTGCAGAGCCTGGGAACCAAAGAGACTTCACCTCCCCCCGACCACTCTGACTACTTCTCCTGAAAATTTTCCACTCTCCTTTCTCTGCCCCTCCCAGCCTAAAACACTGTATATAAACCTCAAACCCCAATCAATAAACGAAGCCTTGACACGACTCAGACTGACTCTTGTCAATCATTATATGTGCAAGGCTTCCTTCTTTTCTCTCCCCATGATTCCTATCAGGTGATTCTCGGCTTGAGACCCACGAATAACTGGACCTGTTGGACGGGTCAGTTGAACTCAAAACTGAATGCTAACTTCTACCAAGCAATCTGTAGAATAAATGAAATTACAGCTTCACTGTGTGGTCTTCCTAAAAATTAGTTGCAAACTCCATTTCTTGTTCCTCACATGGGTAGAACAATCATCTTTTGATGGAAATGATCACAAAAAAGTATTTAGAAATTAAAACACTTTAATATAAACATTTTTCAGAATATAGACTGATTTCTATCAGCCCTTTGGAGAACATTTTAAAAGTATATATCATCTAATTTATTATACACGAATTTTCCACTTTCAGAACTAGAAAATACAAAAATACACTGCAAATTAGATTTAACAAAAAAGGTCTAAGTTGCTTCATACATTTTCATTGGAGAAAACAGAAACATTAACACACAATAGTAGTAAAATACCACCAATACAAACACAAATTCTAAAAGGAATGGGTTCTGTGAAGTCTGGTCTCCCACAGGCCTGACCATTCTTCCAAAATCAAACAAGACTGGGAAAAATTCACGGTGGTATGGCTGTAGACTGCTTTGTAATTCACCATTTTAAGTATATTATTTCCATGAGCAAACAACTCATTTTCATTGCAACTTGATGGACCAAGTAGAAACACCTCTACTTAAGAAAACCATATTATATATATAAGCAATAGAATAAGTTTTCTTTCTTAGAAAATCAGAGAAAGTAAGTTTAAAAAAGCATAGTGAATATTTTTACTCCATCTGGCTTTTGTTAGCGATTTACTGTACACATGTACAAATACACAAATAACACAAATTTCATTAAACCAAAATTGTTCAACCTTTCTTCAACCTTAAAGGAACAAAACGGCAAAGTAGAAAGCACTGCATCTTCTGGATTTTCTTCAGGAGGTTTCTTCCTCTCCCATTCTTCTTAGTATTATGTTCTTGCTTCTTGAAGGCTAGGTTTAGACTTTGTGGCCCTTCTTTCAATTACATTTTGAAAGGAGGGAATGACATAGGGGAGTTAGGTAAGAGAGGAAAGCAGAGCAGAGGACACACACACACACACACACACATACATACATACATACATACATACACAGAGACAGAGAGAAAGGGAGAGGGAGAGAGAGATAGACTGTTTTGTGAACTCTTCTCTTTAGTTGAAATGTTTGATTTTATCTAAATTTACTTGGACATTTTCCAACAGATTTTCTTGATTCACTCTTCTGTAAGTAAAACTAAAAGTTCAAAATTCTTGAGTAGGTTTACCTCAAAACATTTCCTTAAAGGCTGGATTTAGATGTCTTGTGTTTCTCATGTTCAATTTCAATTTTTGCAAACAAAAGCCCTAAAGGTTTTTGAGCTGATATTATACCTCCCTTTCCTTAACTTCACTAGTTAGTCCCGTCTTTATCTAGGTCAGGATTGTTTTCTCTTAGCTATTCTTAGGTATCCTATAAGTTCAGAACCCAAGAATTGACTCATCCCAAAGGATTTCCTCTTCTGTTCTCTCTTCAACAGATTTCTTTTTCTCTTTCTTGTGCTTACGTTCTTCTTTCTCTGAGGATGCTTCATGTTTTCTTTTCTTTTTTCTATGCTTGATTTTTTCAGAACTGACTCCAGCTTTATCTTCCTCTTCTTTTGCTTGCTCGATGCTCTTGTCTTTGTCTAAATCTTTATCCTGATAGCTCCTTTTTCTTTTATGCTTGGACTGTTCCTTCTCTGGCCTTTCTTTCTCTTCCCCCAGGTGTCGTCTTCTCTTCTGATGTCGTCTTTTATGACTTGTTTCCTGGGCACTGTCACTGTCATATGGGGGCAGCAGCTGCTTGTAAATGTCATATTCTACACTGTGGGAGCCAGGGTTATTTTCTTGCTGACTAAGGCTCAGGGGAACAGGTTTTTCTGAGAAATAATCTCTGGTGAAATGATAGTAGCTATCAGAGTCTAAGCTCTGTTGGCTTTCATAAGCTGGTAAATAATGAGGTAACTTGTTTTCTATAGCTTGTGAATTGTTGTATGGATCTGTGTAAGTCTGGAAAGTCTCACATGGAAATCTTTGCTCAAACATTCTATGCTTAGATCTTCTGTCAACCATTTCTCTGTAATCATGAGTTTCAACAGCACTATCAATTCTTCTAAAAGAAGTCTTTGGCTTGAATTCTCTAGATTCCTGCATCTTGTTGTAATCATCAAATTCATTTTGAAAATCATCATTTCTCCTCCTCGAATGAGGTGGCAACCAGTGAGGTAACTGGCCTTCCACTGGTGAACCATTGTATTGTCGCTGGTAGGTCTGTGGACTCTCAAATGAAAATCTTTCCTCACACACCCTTTGTCTGTGTTCAGAATCAACCCTTTCTCTGTACCTATGATCCCTATACCTATAGTTTTCTGTCATCCGTCTAAAACTAATATTGGGATCAAGTCCTCTGGCCTTCTGCCCTTTGATGTAATCTTCAAGCTCATCCTGGAAAGAGTCATATGTTTTTGACTGTGCTGGTGAACAATGAGGTAACTGGTCTTCTACTGCTCGAGAATTATTATATGGTCCTGGGTGTGCCCAGAAATTTTCAAGTGGAAGTGTTTGTTCAGGCATTTTATGTCTGGGTCTGGAATCAACCATTTCTCTGTACCCATGGACTTCCAAGTAATTATCTTCCATCTTCCTGAAATGAGCCTTGGACTCTAGTTCTCTAGAGTTCTTCACTTTGATATAATCTGCACATTCACCTTGGTAAGACTCTTGCATCTGCTTTGAATTCTTCACTTGGCTAATAACATGAGATTCTCTACAAAAAATAACACAAAGTTTTGATTACTATGAATATTATCTTTGCTCTAAAATATTAGTTTAAACAAACTCTACAAAGGCTGAAATAAAAATTTAAAACTATAAAAAAAGAATTTTGATGCTCAAAAGACATAGCATGGATCATCAGATATCTCTCCAGAATTTCACAGATTTTATGCAAAAACATTTCTTAGAAGATGGTAGAGTGGAGACACTGACACTTTCATTTTCTCCATGATACTGAATTAAACTCACAGATGAAGAGCAGCAGGGAGAGGGAATGCTGTGGAAAGATACCAGAGTACAACAGTAGACAATAACAAAGTGAACTACAGGAATACTGAATGTTTGAGCTGTAAGAGACTTAAATAGAGAACCATAATACCAAATGCACAGCAATAAACTATGGATAAGGAAGGTGCCCCTCAGTGGGACTCAGCAGAAGAGAGAAGGAAACTCTTTGTGAGTTCCAAAGTACAGAAACTAGAACCTTGTAAAAATACAGTCTAAGATGGGAGGCCTATGATCTATTAGTAAGTTGGCCCCAAAGAAGGAGTCTCCTGTATTTCTCAGCTTACCTCATTGTTGCTGAAATGAAGAACCATCTTAAAAGGTTCATCTCATGTTGTCCAGCCTTATTGTGGATGTATAAACCCATGAATTTTAATATTTCTAAATCCCAACTATCCCTCTGATTCACTGAATATATACATTGTAAGACTAAAAAGATCAGAGAGACTTTAGAGTTAGAATGCACCATAAATCAAATGGACTAAGCATACAGTATTTGATTCAACAGCTGCAGGATACATATTCTTCTGAACAGCTTCTAGAATTGCATAGCCACGGAAACATTAGAGAGAAAATGGATTTGGAGCGTGCTTCCTAAGAGGGAATCATGCCTACTGCTGTAAACCTGCTCCAAAACCCATGGCTGAAGAGGTTTTAGACTCTGGGAAGGGATGGTAAGACAGCATCAAACCATCCTCTAAATGTCTAGGTTTATACCCACAGACAAAGGCTATTCTCTGCCTTGAACAGAGAATCCTCTCCTTTGCAGATAAATGCAGAGACCCATAGCTGCACAAGATGCTGAGAATAAAGGCTCAGCCCTAGACTAGACATTTACACCACCTACTTAATATTCAAGGAATACTGGGGAAGATGGATCAGAAAGAATATTAAGTTCCGGTGAGTGGGGAGAGGGGCTAAAAATTTTATCTTATAAGCATAACACAGAAGTGACAATTATGAACTTACAGCAGCTGTGTATACCGTTACCAGGTCCACAGAAGTTGGGCCCTCCTAACAGCTATGAAGAGGAAAAGGATTCATGAGGTCCTACTACATACTATTGTCAACCAACAGATTCTTGGAAAGGGGTAAGCATAGTATCCAGATGTGTACCCAATGGTGATCACATAAGGTTCTGATGGTTAGTTCTAAACTCAAGATCATGCAGACAGCCCTAAATAAACTTTGTGGAACACTAAAAAGAACCAAAGCAAAGGTGGTTAGTAGGGTGTGTGTGTGGGGTGGGGGGGAGGGAACAAAAGAGATATGGAGAGTAAAAAGAATACATAGTGTACATGTACAAAATTGTTAAAGAACAAAATTTACTTATTAGAGAAGGAAAACACAAGACAACAAATGTTGATGAGAATGCAGCGAAAAAATGAATATATATTTTGGTAGGAATGTAAATTAGTGCAGCCACTATGGAAATCTATATGGAGGTTCCTCAAAAACTAAATGTATAACTGCCATAAGATCCAACTATATTACTCCCAGACATATACCCCAAATAATCCTATGTTGCTTACAGGAGAGATGCCTATACAGCAATACTTAATGCAATACTATTCACCACAGCCAAGTTACACAATAGTTTAGGTGACCACCAGCAGATAAATAAAGAATATGTTGTGATGTTCAAAGAAATACTGTTTAATCACCAAGAAAAATAAAAATCATATTGTCTGCTGAAAAAAAAAGACAGACATGGAGATCATGGTGTCAAGTGAAATACCCCAGGCCCAGAAAGCCAGAAAGACAAGTCTTGACTGTTTTCTTTCATTTGTGGGATCTAGGTATTTTTTTAAAACTCCCATCACAGTACAAGAGGGGCCATTAGGGAAGAGGGAGGATATTAGGATAATGGGAGAATGAATATGATCCAACTGTGTTTTATAAATACATGAAAACATCACAATGAAACCAATTATTTTGCATAAGAAATACATGCTAATAAATTTTCAGGCCTGGGATAAAAATGGAGGATGGCCATAAGAGTGGAATGATCTCATTCTACTGTAATACCACAAATATTAATACATGTTGGTATGTGTGTCTAATCAACATTAATAACTAATGTCCTAATAAACTGTGTAACATTTTAAAAACCAATTCTTTGATTAGATATACAGATGTGACAGGTTATTTATTTAAAATTCTGAGCTTTTCTTTTTAATGTCTAAAATGTAGTTCCATTTGCTGAGTCTGACAATTTAGTTGCTGTGGTGGTTTGAATGAGAATGGCCTCCATAGGTTCATGCTTGAATACTTTGGTCCCCAGTTGGTGGAATTGTTTGGAAAGGATTAGAAGGTGTGGCTTTGTTGGAGGAGGTGTATCACTGGGGGCAGAATTTAAGGTTTCAAAAGACTCTGGCCATTCTCAGTGCTTTTTCTCTGCCTCCTATTTGTGTATCAAGATGTGAGTTCTCAGCTGTTCCTGCCACCAGGCCTTTGCTTCATCATCATGATTTCTTATACCTCTGAAACCATTAATCCCAATTAAATGCTTTCTTTCATTAGTTGCCTTTGATAATGGTGTTTCGTCATAGCAATAGAAAAGTAACTAAGACAGCTCTAAGTAATCACACTCCAATACTATAAATACTTTCTTATAGGATAAAATAATAAATCTTACCTTTTGATTTAAAAATCAACAACAAAAAATATACAAAACATAAATGACCCTTTGCTCTGCTACCAAAATTACCTACTGTACAATTGCCATTAATTTCTCCTCATCTTAAAACCATATAAAATAGTGACTAAAAACAGATATGGATTCTGTATTCTAGGTATACAGCATGACTTTTGTTCTTAACCATTATATACCTCACTGTAAAGATGATGATTAGATCACTGAATCCTTAGAACTAAGAAAACCTTTGGAGATGCCTTGTATTTGCATGGCTAGCCTGAAAAAATTGATCTTTCAGCACATCTACAAAGAAAAATAATGTTGTCTATTCAGGAGGGGGTACCAATTTGCCAGATAGATCTGCCAGTTCATTACTGTGATTAGGAAATATCCTTGGCACTAGTGTGTATTATGTTACAAATACCATCTACCACTTCTAGGTTCAGGTCATAGGAAAATGAATATTTTGAAAGTTTGTAAAGTATATTAAAGAGCATTTGACTAGAAACTTTGGTCTTTGGTAACATGAAAGTGTTTTTGGCAAAAACCACTTACTTAATTTGATGTTCACTTCCTTGCATGTGAGACCGGAACATATGTAAAGATGTAAAGGTGATACTGCAGATATGGCATACGTAGGTTCTCATTCTATAGGCTATAAAAATGATAGAGTTTAAGAAGATAAATATGGAAACACTTAGAATCATATAATGTCAGTGATGGATTATCATTTACTAGAGACCCTCTACTTGAAATTTCCCAAGAAAGATTGGTCCCAAGACATAAAATCACTTGCTGATACCCACAGAAACAAAGAGTAGAGTTAGCATCTCTTAGCCCATGTCTCTACATTTAATGCACAGAATTCTTTATACTATACACTATATCTATAGTCTGCATTTATTTCCTAAGAATCTGCTATCTGCTTGCTTGCGGTGCTATATATACTGCATATGAAGGACCACAAACTTAACATGGTTAACACACTTATTATTCATTGTTCTTCAACAGCTTTTTTTGCTCGCTATTATTAAATCACTGTCATTCACTATTTACCAAAAATAATTCCCACAAATTTTAGAAAAGAAAATCAGTGAGCCCTGTGCATAGGATAAAAGTTCAAAGAAAAATTCTGAAATGATAGTTGCCACTTAAAATGAGTAAAAAACAAAACAAAACAACAAAAACACAAAACCGAAACAAAATTCTTCCCCCAAACAAACAAACAGTTAACAAAAACCCAAAATTATAAAGAGGCTATATAACAGCTCACTATTCTGCTTTCAAAGTAGAGTTAGAAGCAGGAATAAACTTATTTTCTAAATCCCACCAGTCTTCCACTTTCTTCTTGGTGAGAAGAAGAAGGTGAACAACTTTCATGAGACAAGTATAAAATAAACACTATCCTAGAGACAAGGCAATAAATTGGTACCATATAAATTTTAAGGACAACCAAAATCACCTTCCTGTAAATCAAACAGCAGCTTAATCAACTTAAAGGATGATAAGTTAATCATATTCAAGTGTACTGACCTTTGTTGAACAAAAATTATTTACAGAAACAAGAGACTACTTGCAGGGTAAAATAAAAATAATGATATTGAATAACATGTTCACTATTAATACATATTGTTAATGACCAGCAATCAATAGGTTACATTCAAATTTGAATGAATGTTTTGATAAGAATACTCAGAATATCCTTTATACAGAAAACAGTCTTTCAAAAATGGTGTTAGTAAAATTGATTATCTACATAAAAATGTAAGTAGATTTTAGTCTCTCACCAGTAACTTCGGTCAACTCAAAATGGACTAAAGACTTAAATAGAAGATTGGCATAGGGGCAAACACGTATATGCAGGCAATAATAATTGATGAAAAAAGAGGCCATAAATTTCAAGGAGAGGGGGAGGAATATATAGGAGAGCTTTGAGGGAGGAAAGGGAAGGGATCAAGGCTGTAATTAAATCATCAAAGAGAGAGCTGAAATTAATAAAATAGAAACAAAGAGAACAATACAAAAAATCAATGAAACAAAGAGTTGGTTCTTTGAGAAAATCAACAAGATAGACAAGCCCTTATCCAAACTAACCAAAAGACAGAGAGAGAGCATCCAGATTAACAAAATCAGAAATGAAAAGGGGGACATAACAACAGACATTGAGGAAATCCAGAGAATCATCAGGTCATACTTCAAAAGCCTCTATTCCACAAAACTGGAAAATCTAAAAGAAATGGATAATTTTCTGGATAGGTACCACATACCTAAGTTAAATCATGACCAGATAAACTATTTAAATAGTCCAATAACACCTAAGGAAATAGAAACAGTCATTAAAAGTCTCCCAACCAAAAAAAGCCCAGGGCCAGATGGTTTCAGCGCAGAATTCTACCAGATCTTCAAAGAAGAGTTAATTCCAATACTCTCTAAATTGTTCCACACAGTAGAAACAGAAGGAACATTACCAAACTCCTTCTATGAGGCTACAATTACCCTGATTCCTAAACCAAACAAGGATACAACAAAGAAAGAGAACTACAGACCGATCTCCCTCATGAACATTGATGCAAAAATACTCAATAAAATACTGGCAAACAGACTCCTAGAACACATCAAAACAATTATCCACCATGATCAAGTAGGCTTCATCCCAGGGATGCAAGGGTGGTTCAACATATGAAAGTCCATCAATGTAATACACCATATAAACAAACTGAAAGAAAAAAATCACATGATCATCTCACTAGATGCAGAAAAGGCATTTGACAAAATCCAACACCCCTTCATGATAAAGGTCTTGGAGCGATCAGGAATACAGGGAACATACCTCAACATAATAAAGGCAATTTACAGCAAGCCAACAGCCAACATCAAATTAAATGGAGAGAAACTCAAAGCAATTCCACTAAAATCAGGAACGAGGCAAGGCTGTCCGCTCTCCCCATACTTATTCAATATAGTACTTGAAGTTCTAGCCAGAGCAATAAGACAGCATAAGGAGATTAAGGGGATACAAATGGGAAAGGAAGAAGTCAAGCTTTCCCTATTTGCAGATGACATGATAGTATACTTGAGTGACCCCAAAGATTCAATCAAGGAACTGATACAGCTTATAAACACCTTCAGCAACATAGCAGGATACAAGATCAACTCAAAAAAATCAGTAGCCCTCCTATATACAACTGACAAACAGGCTGAGAAGGAAATCAGAGATACATCACCCTTTACAATAGCCACAAATGACATAAAATACCTTGGGGTAACGCTAACCAAGCAAGTGAAGGACCTATATGACAAGAACTTCAAGTCCCTGAAAAAAGAAATTGAAGAAGATGTCAGAAAATGGAAAGATCTCCCATGCTCATGGATAGGCAGGACTAACATAGTAAAAATGGCAATTTTACCAAAAGCTATCTACAGATTCAATGCAATCCCCATCAAAATACCAACACAATTCTTCACAGACCTGGAAAGAA
>CABHPH010125550.1:0-23549 GCA_902168325.1 Peromyscus nudipes
TCTGTCTTTTGTCCATTGATGAATCCCAGTACCTGGAGTGGCAACTAGTACTTCCTAGGTGTTTCATCAGTATTTACTGAGTGACTGGTTGAGCTGAATGGAAGGATTTGGATATCTCAGTGAGTTGATTATCATAAAACGTTTGAGATGAGGTGATAGTCTTTGGAGCAGAGCTAAATGGAGACATCAAGATTTAGGTGTGAGGAGAGGAAACAACGATAAAGGCATTGAGAAGATTCCAGATCAGGGGAGTAAAACAGGAAATGCGTCATGGAAGACAAGAAGTATGAGGAGGTTGGAAGGTAGGCAGCTGGTACAAGGCTGTGTGGCAGGATGAAGAGAGAGTGTCCACTGATGCACAGTGGAAGGATTAGGGCAGTGCCTCAAGCTGAGGAGGAGGAGAAGATTTAGGAAGGAGAACTATGTGTGAACGACTTTTTCAAGGATCCTGGTCCCTAAGTTCAGTAAGGGAAGAACGAGATCGGGGCGGCACTTAAGTTGAGTCGTTGTGCGCTTAGCGGAACAAACCCCACTTGAGTTTTTTAAATGCTGTGTGGGACCTGGGGAGACGGCTCAGTTGGTAGAGCGAGTGCCCCACAAGTATGAGGGCTTAAGTGCAATCTCCAGAACACATATGAAAAGCAGGACTCATCAGCATGCACTCGTAATCCCACTGCTAGGGAGGCAGAGATGAGAAGATCCCTGTGGCTCACTGGCTAGCTGCTCTAGCTGAAACGGCAAACTCTAAGTTCGGTGAGAGACTCTACCTCAAAAAAAAACAACAAGATGAAGCCGAGTGATGGTGGCACACGCCTTTCATCCCAGCACTCGGGGGAGGCAGAAGAAGGCAGATCTCTGTGAGTTTAAGACCAACCCGGTCTACAAAGTGAGTTCCAGGACAGCCAGGGCTGTCACACAGAGAAATCCTGTCTCAGAAAAACCAAAACCCCAAAACAAAACCAACCAAGCAGCCAAACAAAGAAAACCAAGGTTGAGAATGATAGAGGAAGACACTCGAGGTCAAGTTCTTTCCCCCCACACACATACACAAGTGCACTCTCACCTGCACATACACGTGCACATACATATAAAACACACACACTGCTATGTACGGAAGGAGTCAATAGTGGCCATTTAATTTATTATCCAAATCAGTGTTCTGAGGGAAAAGGGAGCTGGCCAAATGGTAGGCAAGACAGATGCCAAGACAACAGGGATTTTCTGCAATCCAGGACATGTGGTCATCTTGTCCTTACCACACCTTAAGTATTTTATGCAAGTTTTTCCACTTTGCACTTAGTGGCTATTTTTCCCCCCAACACTAGGTGGCAGTAAAAAGCTTCCCTCTCTGTCTTCCTCTTATTTATCTGTGTGGAGAAGTTGGAAAGCAACCAAAGTTGATAAAGGCCAGTTAGCCACAGGCGTAAATCCAAAAATAGGAGATCTCAACTTAGAATTTATTCGGGAAAACTAAAACTGTACGGTTTTTTATGCAAAGTAACATGCCGACTGATTCTCAAAGAGAATATCATTTTTCACAACATAAAATAGGTGCTTGCATTGTACTTTTACACAATGATTTTGCCTTTAAAAAGATACAATTCTGGGGCTAAAGAGATGGCTCAGCAGTTACAAGTTCTAGCTGCTCCTCCAGAGGACCCAGGTTCTATTGCTGGCACCCACACGGCAGCTCACAGCCCTTTGTAATTCCAGTTCCAACAGACTGGACATCCAGTTCTGGCCTTTATGGGTATTGTATGCACACAAATTTCTAAAAATACATTTCTGTCTTCATCTTTCTTTTGCTTTCCAGTTCAATAGTAATATATTATATACATTATAATATATCACTTAGCTATATCTACAGTCCCTGACTTTATCCTAATAATTTATAATCTTTATTTTTAAAAAGTTTTTAGATGGGCATGGTGATATGTGCCTTTAATCCTAACACTTGCAAAGCAGAGGCAGGAGGATCTCTGTGAGTTTCAGTCCAGCCAAGGCTACATAAGACCTTCTCTCAAAAAAACTAAAACTAGCTGGGCGATGGTGGCTCATGCCTTTACTCCCTGCACTAGGGAGGCAGAAGCAGGCAGATCTCTATGAGTTCGAGGCCAGCCTCTGAGTGAGTTCCAAGAAAGGTTTCAAAGCCACACAGAGAAACCCTGTCTCAAAAACAAAACAAAACAAAAAAAAAACCCTAAAACTAATAATAGTAAAACAAGCCAGGTGTGGTGGCACACATTTTTAATCTCAGCACTTAAGCATAGAGGCAGGTGAATCTCTGAGTTCTAGACCAGCTTGGTCTACAAAGCAAGTTCCAGAACTGCCAGGGCTACACAGAGAAACCCTGCCTTGAGGCAAAACCAAAATAACAATTGTAAGCCTTTGAGGAGCAAGAGGCCAGGCCTGTACCCCAGACTACTCTAACAGCTGTTTCCTGCCCCTCAAGAAGCAGGTGGCCAAACTCCACCCTACAGAGGAAAAAAAAAAAGCTCAAGATCAGGCCACAGGATCCCACCAATCCCAGGCCACCCTAGGAAGCTGCCCCGCCCCCCAGAACCCCTATGTAAAGCCTGCCTCCTGCTCAATTGCTTGCTGCTTCTCCCCCCCGCCAGCCCCTCTCTTGGGTCTTTCCCAATAAATCTCTTATGTGAGGTTTGTTGTACAGTGTGATTTTGTGGTATTCCTTGGCTCCTGACTGCCAGGATGCCTTTCCTTTCAGAGCTATAACCTTGCATTGGAGAAACATTTCCCCTCAGAGCTGTAACACTTACTACAACAACAACAACAATGATGATAATAATAATAATGCTAAATGTATTTTAGACTTTTTTTTTCCAGAAGAGGGTGTTGGATTCCCTGGAACTGGAGTTATGGATGGTAGTGAGCTGATCTGTGGGTGCTGGGAACTGAACCAGGGTCCTCTGTGAGAGCAACAAGTGCTCTTAACTGCTGGGTCACCTCTTCAGCCCTATCTTTATAATTTATATTATTGATATCTATATATATATAATAATTTCTATTAATTGTTTTCCCTCCAGTTTCAGTATGAAATATTCCTTACACATATATACACACACTTTTTTTTTCCTGTTAAGTCCAATTTCTTTCCTTTTTTTAGACTAGGCTGGTCTCAAACTCACAGAGATCTGCCTGCCTCTGCCTCCCAAGTGCTGGGGTTAAAGGCGTGTTAAATCTAGTTTCAAAAGAAACTATAGAGAACTTTGCTACTGACGATTATGAATATTTCTAAATGTTTGAACATGACAAGAAATGTCTTGCTAACAAAGACAAAGCTCAGTCAGGAAAGTGCTTGCTGCCTAAACACTAAGAGCCAGGTTTTCAATATAAAAGCTGGGTGCAGAGCAAGCGTCTGTAATCCCAGGGCTTGTGGAGGAGATGGTAGATCCTTAGAGCTGGTAGCCTGCTGCCTCTCTGAATCCATGCATGAGATCCAGCTTCAATGAGAGATTAACTGAGGAGATGTTGATCTCTGGCTTCCACACAAACTGGCATCCCACCTCACACACAGAAGTATACCACACACACACACACACACACACACACACACGCACACACGCACGCACGCACGCACGCACGCACGCACGCACGCACACACACACACTCAACACAGAGCTAGGTATGGTGGTGCATGCCTGTAATCCTAGCACTTGGGAGGCTGGGGCTACATAATGAGACCCTGTCTCAAAAATCAAGCTTCCAAAGATACCAAAAACAAAGAGTAAGTGACATCCAAAGATTAATTTTTTTTACAAATGAAAAGCCATGAAGTGAAGTCCAGTATGATGGGATACTTATGTAATGCCAGCCACTTGAGAGGCTAAAACGGGGGAACCGGGAGTTCAAGGTCATCTTGGGCTACACAATAAGATCCTGTATAAAAAGCAGGGGATGGGAATAAAAAGAGCACACATTGTTCACGCAGTCTTGGGAAGAATCTAATGCCATAAAATTTAAGATTCAGAAACCTCTGTAAAGAAGGGAACAGAATCAAAGCACTCTCTGTAGCCCCATGAGTCCCTTGGGGTTCAAGATCCAGATCTGCATATATTCCCTGGAGCAAGAAAAGTGTGTTGCCTCATTAGAGCTGTGTGGGGAGATTCTGAAACACCCCAGAGCTGTTCTGAATAGTAAAGAAGCAAACAGCCCAGCAAAGGCTCCCACCTTACCTCTGAACTTCCACAGGGACACTTTCAGAGAGCTAGGTGTGTGCCACCTTAGCCTTCGGAGATACAGAGGTGAAGAAAAAAGGATTGATTCTGGCTAGGCATGGTGGCTCATGCCTATAATTCCAACATATGGGAGGCTGAGGCAGGAGAATTGCTGTGAGTTTAAGGCCAGGCTGAGCTATGGAGTGACACTGTCTCAAAAAAAAAAAAATCAAGGAAAGATTATTTTTATCAATTCCCTTAAAATAACAAAACTAAAAGCACCTTGGATATGTCTTTGACCTGCATCTCAGGTCCCAATTGTCACATACTCTGTGACTTGGGGAGGACATTTCTGGGGACAAAGGACATTCTTTGCAATATTTGATTACGAGGAGAATTCAGACTCCTGCTTCGAGTCCTCTGCCTTTTTCCTCTGACCCTGGAGCTTCCTCCCTCTCTTCTTCCTTTCTCCACTATCACAATGGAAACACTAACAGCATCTGCTATGGAAAATGTCCACGACTGTGGTCTCCGTCTCAGTCTCCCCAATAGGGTCCTGCCGCATTATGACAGGGTCATAGTAGCTGCATTATGGGGTCAAGGTAACCTGCTGCCAAGCTGGAATTGGCAAAGGCAGAGTCACTAATGGATCTGACAACAAATGAGAAGTGCCCACCCGCTCTGCAACACGGCCTCCGATGTCCTCATCACACCACCATTCTCTTGGCTTTCTGACAACATCGTAGCTGTGTTTGTTCATCAGCCAATTGGTTCCGCAGACCTTATACATTTCACGGACTAGCGTTTGCAGCGAATTTCAGAAATATAATAGAGACAGAGAGGAAGAAAGCCTGAAGGGAGGTGAAAACTAAGGCGACTGGAAGTTAAAAAAAAATGGAGTGTGGACTGCATCATAAATATTTACCCAACTGCGTTTATAGACAGAGTCTCACTTTGTATATAGGCTGGCCTAAAACTCCCCTTATAGTCCAGGCTGGCCTCACAATCCTATGTCAGACTCCTGAATGATGAGATTACAGGTGTCTGCCACTATTCTCTCCTCCTTTATTCTTCAACAAGTATATATTCATTGTATGTTTTTTGCTCTGTATGCCTGTCGCCAGTAATGTTACAGATGAGAACAAAATAAAGTTGGTTCTTGCCTTCCATTCTAGAAGAAAAAGGTAAACAAGAGTTTTGAAAAAGCCATCAGTTTTCTTCAGAACAGACTGAATATTTTGAACACACTGTGGCAGCCATATGGACAGTTATACCTTCATGGGCTTATGGCTTCCTGGCATCTAGGTCAGCATAAGTAGGTTTTCCACCGAAATATATAGCTGGCAGATTTGAAAGTCTTGCTGCCTAATCCTTTGGATTCCTGCCAATGAGCCTTCCTGCACTTGTTCAGCAGCTGCATGGGCCTCTACAGCAGCTCAACTGTGTATGTGGTGGTGGTGGGATGGTGGTGGTGGTGGTGGTGGTGGTGGTGGTGGTGGTGGTGATGGTGGTGGTATGGATGCCTACTTCTCTGAGGGGCTGATTTCGGTGAGGGAAGCCACATGAACCTCAGCTCACCTAAAAGTGGATGCAGGGACAATGATGAGGATGCTCAGTGACTAGGTATAAAATGAATTAAGGCCCAGTGTGCTGGAAGCAGAGGTGGTTAGAAGGAGCAGGAACAGGGCAGATGGCAGTCCAGGAAGAGGGCAGCCAAGTACCCCAAATATGAAATAGCAATGTGGAGAAAAGGAGCTTTCCACAGTGTAATGGACAGTAAGATTACACAGTTAATAATACTTGTAACTTTAAAATGAAATAGATTATCTTAATGAGCAAGTTTTAAAAACCTTAAGTGAAACATTGTCTCTTTCTCATTAGAACTTACTTGGCTTCATGGGCTGAGGATAGAGCTCAGTTGGTAGAGCACTTGAAATGCATGCACAAAACCCTGGGTTTCATTCCCAGGACCTTACAAAACCAATCGTGGTGGTGCATACCTGTAACCCAAGCGCTTATAAGGCAGGAAGAGCAGAGTTCAAAGTCATCCTCGACTACAAAACAAACTTAATTGGCTTCAAATATCACTGTCCCATTCTGAACACAAACTAAACCTCCTTTCTAAGCAAGTATCTAGAGGAGAGGTTCTCAACCTGTGGGTCATGACCCCTGTGGGGGGTCAAAAGACCTTTTCACAGGAGTCACCTGAGACCATTGGAAAACACGGATATTTACATTATGATTCATAATAGTAGTAAAATTACAGTTACAAAGTAGCAATGAAAATAATTTTATGGTTGGGGGTCACCACAACATGAGGAAGGTTGAGAACTACTGTTCTAGATGCTTCCACTTAATGCGTATCTAAAAGCTTTTAAAACACTTGTCTTTAATATTCCTTTTAGCTGATTTATCTACAAGAGGACGCATCTCTCCTAGTCACTGTCTTCCTAAGTCACCAGGGTCTGTAATTCAGTGCTCCCAGAGTGACTTCAGGTTATGTCCCCTCCTTTCTGACTTTTTTCTTTTTGTTCCTCCTTGTTTCTTCTGCACCCTGACATGTGTCAGGAATCTTGCTTTTAGGGGATCAAAGAAAAAGAAAAGAAAAAAAAACAAGTTTCTCCCATACCCTTGTCCTTTGTTTAGGTTAAGCATCAACATTATTTTTATATTTACCCAAGATACATCATTAAAATCACTTCAAAGCCTTTAGACCAAGATGCATGCAGAGAAGCCTTACCCCGAGCTACAGGGAAAATTAATTTCCAGCACTAGCAGAGACACAGTTATTAGGTCTTCAAAATGACATTATATTAATTCAGCAAGAGTGCCTTAGAACTTGCCGAGTCAGAGGACAGGAGGATATTTTGATCTTAGAAGATAAAAGGGCAACTCTAAGCAGCTAATTATGCACAGGGTTCATTATCTGCACTGGTGTGCACATTAGGGTGAGTTTCCACCAGGCCATCAGAGCCAGGTTCCGCTTACTGCATGCCGTCAAACAATTTTTCCCTTCTGGTTTATATCAACTGAGTTACATATCTTTCCTCTTATAAACTGATGCTGGAGAACAAAACCTATAACGATCTGTGGAGATGAAAGTGGATATTCATGTGACCTCATCTGATCTGTGTTAAAAAAAAATAAAGACATTATAGTATTGTGAGGTGTTGTAGTGAATGCCTTTAATCCCAGCACTCAGGAGGCAGAGGTAGGCAGATCTCTGTGAGTTTGAGGCTAGCCTGGTCTACATAGCCAGTTCTAGGACTAGCCAAATCTACATAGTGAGACCCTGCCTCAAAAAAATTTATAATATTTTATTAATTCTTTGAGAAGTTTGTATACATACAATGTATTTTGATCATATTTCCCTCTACCTGGATATTTATATTTTTATTCATCTTTTAAAAGATTTACTTATTTTTATTTTATGTGTATGAGTACTTTGCCTGCAAGTATGTAAGTGCACTGCACATGTGTCTGGTACCCACAGAGGCCAGAAGAGGACTCTGGATCCCCTGGAACTGGCTGTGAGCTGCCACGTGCATGCTGTGAACTGGACCTAGATCCTCTGCAAGAGAAGTGCTCTTAACCACTGAACCATCTCTCCAGCAGAATATTATTCATTTTTGTATGAGGTATATGTAAAGCCATATAGCAAAGGATGGGTGGGAAGAAAGTAGAGGCAACACAGTCTCTCAGAAAAGCAGATGGTGCCCCTGCACCTCACAGTAAATGGCTTGGGCCAAGTCTAGATCAGCCTTATAGACGCAAGGAGCTGGCATCTGTGAACTGAGGTGTTCATTTAGATGGATAGGGTGATGAGAGTGTCTGTCAAACAGACACATGGGGCAGTGATGGTCAGCACAGCACTGTCTTCTGCCCTGTCAGACAAAACCAATGGTACTGATGATGCAGTTTTGAGAGTGATTTTCTCAGTCCACTCAAAAGTTACCAAACGTCAACCTGAGAGAATGGCTCTGAGTTTGTCTCACACCAGTGACGATTAAAGATGTGAACAAAGTAGAAGCAAGCTTTGTGAAGAGAGACTAAGAAAAAATGAGAAATTAAGGAAACATGAGAGAAACTCCTGAGAGTGGGAGGGATTCCCAGGAGAGGAAACAGCCACTGACCTTTGTCTAGGACCGTGGTTCTCAACCTGTGGGTTGCAACCCCTGGAGTTGAACAACCCTTTCACAGGGGTCATATATCACATATCCTGCATAGCTGATATTTACATTACAATTCCTGCTAGCAAAATTAAAGTTATGAACTAACAACGAAATAATGTTATGGTTAAGGGTCACCACATCATGAGGAGCTGTATGAAAGGGTTGAGAATCACTGGTCTAGGGCATCTTATGTGACCCATAGTAGAAACTGAACAAAGATTGAGGTACTTTCATTAGTTGGCCAATTAGAGGGCCCCCCACTCTGGGCATGTTCCCCTGGACTAACCAGGGAAATGGTTGTGCCTAATCCACATGCTGCTTGCCCAGCTGTGGTAGGCAAAGCCCTCCACTCCCCTTTTAGTGCCAGCCTTGACTAGTTGTTGGCTGTCAGTCTGTGAGTCATCAACCTTGTGGCTGTCTGGCTGTCTGTTCTTACAGTTATCTGGTCAACTTGTAGCTGTCAAGATTCAGCTGCCTTTGTTCTTGGTTTCCTCACACTTAACTGTTTGCAGGCAGTGTTGGGGGTTACTCATCTCTTTCCTGAAATAGGTGGAGGATTTTTAGAAGTCATCCTTACAAGTTATTCTGTTATATCAGTTGTGTTTCAAGCAAGAGTATGTGAAGGTTGACACCACCTTGCATACGTTCCCTGTGGGAGAGAAGACGCATGGAAGCCAGTTAGCTGGCCAGCTCACACTGGCCTTGCCCCAGTCTGTCTATTAAGTCAGATTGGCTATCTCATTCCCAGCCGGAAGCCCTCTTATTTCTCGTCCCTGACATGCCCCACCTCACCGTCTTAACCTTAGCATTCCTTTGAAGCCCAGCATCTGTTCTCAGTAACACATGTGATCTGCTGTGTGCTTTCCCCTTTACTGCCTACAGTGAGCTCATCCCTGCCTCACTGGTGAGAACGGCTTCTCTGGCATGTGTACACGGCAGAGGGTTGGAGCACTCACAGTGACTGTTCACACACAGATGTCTTCCTTTTGGTTTCACCGTATGGAGCACTTGGAGAATAGTAAGGTCTTCCAAACCCCTCACTTGACTCTGAGGGAAGCTCAGAATGAGCTCCCAAGGCAGAGGTCAGGCCTCTTTAAAAGGGGCGGAGCGTTGAGTGGCAAGAGGAGAAGGCCATGCACTCTTGCTGCACACGGATCTGTCTTCAGCTGTCCGGGAGTGTGGGTGTTTTCCTCACTGCTGTGACCAAGTACCTTCCAGAAACAGCTTAAAAGAAGGAAAGTCCATCGAGATGGTGAAGGCAAGGTGGAGCCCCTCTGTGGTGGTGGAAGCATGAAGTAATGGCTTGTTCACATGGTGGCAGATAGTACTACACAGGTAACAGGGACGAGCATCACCTTCAGAAGTTTGCCCCTAGTGAACTACTCCCACCAGCCAGGCCCTGCCTCTTAATGCTACAAACTGGGGACTGGGCTTTCAAACCACAGCCTTGGGGACACTACAGACTTAAATGCTACAGAGAGAAGTAGATGATGAGTGTGCCAAGGAGTGATGGGTGCAGTGACAGCTAGGGAGAGATACGGATTTGTAACATCAAAGGTATTCAGGTAACCTATACTTTATTGTACAGCCTCTTCGTTGTTGTTGAGACAGTTTCACTATGTAGCCCTGGCTGGCCTGGTACCATATCAGTAGCCCAGTGTAGACCATGAACTGAAGGCAATCGATCCTCCTGCCTCAGCCTCCTGAATGCTGAGATCACAGGCATGCACCGCAACACCTGCCTCGCCCTATTGTACAACCTTGATATGATTGTACATCCATGGCTCAGAATTAATTTAATTCTCCTCAGTTATCTCTGTACTTCTCTCCTCAGCACAGCTGGGAACCCATTATGCTAAGCCACCTTCCATCATTTGGGATACCACCTACCTTGGTGAATCAACCATCACAAATTGCTAGCACATAGCTCTCAAGCATAATCCCACAGAATGTATCTTCCTAAGTCATTGTACTGCGACTTTACAATGTCTTAAGATTCAAAATGGTTAAACATCTTGCTAAAATATTCTGTTCTTAGATTTGTTTCAGTGAATCTTTAGGAAGTACCTGCCAGGGTTAGACCCTGAGACAGGCACTTCTCCTAGAGAAGACAAGCACACTGCCTGCCATGCCGAGCCTGTGGTTTGGGGGATGGAACCTTAAGAGGTGTACGATTGTATAGGACACATATATAGGAGGAACCACTACGATTCAAGTCACTCCAAAGCACCCCCAAGGCTTGACATACATGGTATATAAAGCTTTTATTCTAGAAGACTTTAATGTCTTATTGTTCAGATAAACAAGACCCTGGGATACAAATGAGGTCTTCTGTGTTTCTTTTCCTGGCTCTATTCTTTTCTCTCACTTTCTCAGCATTGTTCACCACAGTAGATTTGGGATGTAAAAGCACAAATCAGTGTTTTTACACTTTAACTCTGTGTGTGTGTGTCCATCAAAATATGTAATGTAGCTGGAAGTTTTCCTGTGTCCTGCCCAGTCTCACAGTGGTCCCAAGTAAACACACAAAGGCTTATATTAATTACAAACTATATGGCCTATGGGCTCAGGCTTCTTGCTAACTAGCTCTTTCATCTTAAATTAACCCATTTCTATTCATCTATATGCTGCCATGTGGCCATTGCATTACCAGTCTGCTGGCATCTTGTTGCTCCTTTGGGCAGCAGGCTGGCATTTCCCCTGATTCTACCCTTCTTCGTCTCCATCTTCAGTTTGAATGCACCACCTAACCTTATTCTGCCTCACCATTGGCCAAACAGCTTTATTTATCAACCAATGAGAGCAACACATATTCACAGGGTACAGAAAGACATCCCTTAGCAATGTTTTATCATTGGAGGTTTCCCTTTACATTATTTGTGTGCCACAATGTGCATGTGGCGCGAGAGAACAACTTGCAGGGGTGTGATGTGTGAATCTAATTAATCAATTAAAACCAAGAGTAAGATATCGGGGTAAAAACCTGAAAGATCACAGAAGCAGGGGAGCAGCCACAGTCGCTTCCTACCTCTTACATTCCTCCAACCAAAAGGGCCGACTGAGATCCTGTCTCTGCCCTACCTTATCACTTCCTGTCTCCTCTCTCGACGCAAACCGATGGGCGAACCGCGCTATCAAAGTTGCCTTAAATATAAGGCGAGCGCTTTTTATTCCTGTCTCCTCTCTATACAGACCTCCAGGCCTCTATGGTTAACTAGTGGCTAGCTCCGCCCTCTGACTTCAAGCTTTATTTTGTCAGAACACAAATAAAATATCACACCACGGGGGCGAGTCTTCTCTTCCACGGCGTTGGTCCTGGGGATCCAACTCAGGCCACTAAGCTTGGCAGCGAATGCTTTTACCCGCTGAGCCACCTTGCCAACCTTTTATTTTGAATTTATTTAAATGCTCCTTAAATACATCTTATACACTCCTACAACTCGCTCCTTTCACTCAACACTACATTTCCAGTGCTTGTCAGATTTGTTATGTACAGACCCACACACTCATCTTAACGGATGTTTATTACACGTCCACTGTACCTTATTCACCACTGGATGTAATTACTGCTGCTTAGTGCTCATGTGTGCAAGAGCTGTGTCATGTTCAAATTCAGCATCTCACAGCACCCTTTCCTATCCTCTGGCTCTTACATTCTTTTGCCACCCCCACCCCCTTTCTATGATGACCCCCGAGCGTTAGGGCAGGGGTTGATGTCAATGTCCCATCTATGGCTGAGTTGCTTATTCTCAACACTCAGAACAGTAACATGTCTGCATTAACCACTGCCCACTGCAGGAGGAAGAAACAGATTGGGAACAGCATGGATCTGCAGCATAGGAAGGGAAATCTGTGTGTGTGTGTGTGTGTGTGGTTGCGCGCGCGCGTGCTGTGGTGCACATGTGGAGGTCAGAGGACAACTTTTGGGATTCAGTTCTCTTCTTTGACAATGCAGGCCCTGGGGATCAAACCCAGGTTGTCAGGCTTGGTGGCTTTACCTGCTGAGCCATCTTGCTCACCCCACAGCATCCCATTTAAAGACTAGTCCACTCACTGCTGTCATAACCGAAGCTACTCATTAAATTAACAAGCAAACTGGTCTTACAGATGAGCTGTCCCGTTGGCCTTAAACACCAGTGCAGATAGGATAAAGGGGAGTTTTGTCAACCGTCTGAGGGCTTCCTGCTTGGGCTTAGCCTGGAATAGCAAATACACACAGCACACTCCTCAAAAGTGGTGGGATCCACGCTCTCACGTCCCTACATCATGAACTCATTTCTGGGACCACTTCAGAGACACTGAGGGAACTGATTCGTGTGTTTAGCTTAAGTGAGTCCTGGCTCAGCTTGTGTCTGAAGGCTGCTTCTCAGCCTGCCAGTAGAGCAGTGATTAGTGATTTTACGTGCATGTATACGTTCATGTGTGTACAAGTGCACATGTCCACATGCGTGCACACAGGCATGTGGAGGTCAGAAGTCAACCTCAGGTGTTGTTCGTCAGGTGCTGTCCACTATGTTTTTTGGAGGCAGGGTCTCTTCCTGGCCTGGGGCTTGCCATTTTGGCTAGGCAGGCTGGCCAGTGAACTCCAGGAATCCTGTCTCTGCTCTCCCACTGCTGGAATTATAAGCATGCACTACCATGCCTGTTTTTTGTTCATTTGTTTTTCATGTGGGTTTTGAGGAATATACCCAGGTCCTCACGCTTGTGCAGCAGGCCCTGTACCCCGATCCACCTGCCCGGCACCCTATTCCACATTTACTGAACACCCAGTGTGAAGTGTTTTTAGTTGCTCGAAGTATGTAACGGCAAGGAGGAAATCTTGACTTCTCAGCAGATGACAAGAGCTGAAGGGGGCAGTGCACTGAGAGACGCATCAGCCCGTGAAACGTTGTGAGGCAGCATCCATTCTGGGCAGGAAAGGATGAGAAAGAGATGGGGTAGCCCTGCGTGGGAAGGGGTGCATTAACTTCGCTTCTCCTTGCTCTCTTAGACCTGACAAGAAGCAAATTAATGGAGGGAAAGAATGTTTAGTCTACCATAGACGGGAAAGCATGGTTGGGGGACTAGCTCCTGTCTTAGTTTGGGTTTTTATTTCTGTGAAGAGACATCATGACCATGGCAACTCTTACAAAGAAAAACATTTCATTGGAGCTGCTCGCATACAGTGCAGAGGTTCAGTCCATGATCATCATGGTGGGGAGCATGGCAGCATGCAGGCAGATGTGCTGCTGGAGCTGAGAGTGCTACATCTTGACTCAGAGGCAACAGGAAGTCAACTGATTGTCGCACTGAGGGAAGCTTGAGCAAAAGAGACCCCAAAGCCCGCCCCCACAGTGACATATTTCATTCAACAAGGCCACACCTCCTAATAGTGCCACTCCCTTTGGGGACCATTTTCTTTCAGACCACCACAGTAACCCCAGCTATCCCTAAACTCACTACGTAGCCAAGACTTGTTGCAGAATCTTTGTTTAACTATGCAAAGATGTGTTGCATTTGTTTAACTATGTAAAGATGTGTTGCCGTTTTATCTTGCCTGCCTAAGGCACCTGACTGGTCTAATAAAAAGCTGCATGGCTGATATCGAGGGAGGAGGTATAGGTGGGACTTATGGGCAGGCAGAGTCAGTAGGAGGGGGAATTTAGGCTCTGGGGGAAAGAAAGAAAAGGAGACAACAGGGAGACACCAGGGGCCAGCCAGCCAGACATGAAGGAAGCAGGAAAGTAGGACATACAGAATGAAAGAAAGGTAAAAAGTCCTGAGGCAAAATGTAGGTGAAGAGAAACAAGTTTAAATTAAGTTAAAAGAGCTTGTGGGACAAGCCTAAGCTAAGGCCAAACATTCATAATTAATAATAAGTCTCCGTGTCTTTGGGAGCCTACTACAAAGACTAGCTTCAAACTTATGCCAATCCTTCTGCTTCAGACTCTGCAGTGCTGAGATTATAGGCATGTGCTACCATGCCTGACTCCTTGAATGTTTCTTTTTTTTTTTTTTTTTTTTTTTTTGGTTTTTCGAGACAGGGTTTCTCTGTGTAGCTTTGCGCCTTTCCTGGAACTCACTTGGTAGCCCAGGCTGGCCTCGAACTCACAGAGATCCACCTGGCTCTGCCTCCCAAGTGCTGGGATTAAAGGCGTGCGCCACCACCGCCCGGCTGAATGTTTCTTAATCAAATCAGTTATCAATGAAGATAACCATGTAAAGCAGGCAGGGGCACTTCAGTTGGTGGGACAGACACATCCAAAGGAGCTTATTATTGTGGGAGACATAAAAACCCTCCTCTATCACTACTACAAAATTCTCATTGTCCATCAGCACCTGTGGTATGAATGGGATTCCTTCCCATACAGTAAACATGTGGCTTCCATACATGGTCAGGGTCCATTGGTATGTGAGAACAATTCAGCACATCATGCCCTGCTTTAACAAGTGAAAGAGGACATGGAGCACCTTGTCCATTGTGGAGGAAAGATGAGTCTGATCCTCTCGTTAGTTCTGAGTTATGATGTAAAATTGTCTCTTGCTTTACAGACCATAGTCAAAGAAGTGAGAGACTCAGTATTATTATATATTTTGGACTGATCACAGTAGTAACTCTGACAATCTTTTTGCTCTTTTCAATTGGGTGGAAATACCTGGTAACCTTTTCTTTGCTCTTTTCAAGTCTTTGTTTCCAAGCTCTAAATACTATTTCTGCATCTCTCCCAAGCACTTGCCCACATGCACATGCATGCACATAACACTTATACACATCAGATTATGAATGTGACCATTGATGAGGTGGATCTCTTGTGACCCAATCACTTCCCCAAAGGCCCACTGTGGTGGTTTGAATGAAAATGACCCATAGGCTCATAGAGAATGGAACTATTTGGAGGTGTGGCCTTGTTGGAGGAAGTGTGGCCTTGATGGAGGAAGTGTGTCACTTGGGGTGGCTTTGAGGTTTCAAATGCTCAGGATCACTCTCCCTGCTGCCTGTAGATCCAGATGTAGAACTCTCAGCTCCTTCTATAGCACCATGCCTGCCTGCATGCTGTCATGCTTCCCACCACGAAGAAAATGGACTAAATAAACATCAGCCAGTCCTAATGAAATATTTTCCTTTATAAGAGTTGCTGTGGTTATGGTGTCTCTTCACAGCAACAGAAACCCTAACTAAGACAGCCACCCGTGAACATTGCTACATTGCAGACCAGACCTTCAACACAAGAACTGTTGGGGTACAATGCATATTAAAACCATAATAATGCACACATATATTTTAAAGATTTGCTTATTTTTTTTTGTTTTGCCTACATGTATGTCTGTGCACCACATGCATGCAGTGCCGGCAGAGGCCAGTAGAGGGCATGAATCCCCTGGAACCAGAGTTACAGGCAGTTATGAGCTGCCATGAACTAAACCCAGGTCATGGAAGAGTTGTCAGTGCCCTTAACTGCTGAGCCATCCCTCCACACACATGACAAATAGGTCTCAAAGTTAGAATATAGCCCAAGCACTCACTACCTTGGTTATGTTCCATTTGGTTGGTGTTTAGAGAAATTTTGCCTTTGAAAGTTCTCTTTTTCCTGTCCTAATTAAAGCTAAGGCTGTGAAGATGGTTTATTACAGCATTTGGTGCTTCAGTAAACAAATATGTTCTAAAAATGTAAATTGCTGTGTGGAACTAAAACATATGCCCCAAATTCACATTAATGATATGCAAGTTAATAAAGACTTTGGTAAGCAAATAAACTCTTGGGAATTGATTGTTATTATCTGGATGCTAAAAATATAACATCTATTATAAATAAATACCTGGCTCAACATGATCACAAACAAATTAATCATGGATTTGGATATAAATATTATACTGGGAAAGCTTAAGCACAACGTGCTTTCCTTTTTTCTTTCTTCCTTCCTTCTTTTCCTCTTTCCTTCTACCCTCCCCCCACCTTTATTTTTGTTTTTTTGAGACAAGGTTTCTTTGTGGCCTTAGGCACACCACACATCTTTCTTTTTTTCTAATAGGGTCTCAGCTATTCCAGGCTGGCCTTGAACTTGTTACGTAGTTGAGGACAACCTTGAACTAGATCTTCCTGCTTCAGTCTCCCAAGTGACGGGATTATACACATGTATCACAATGCCCAGTTTATGTGGTGCTGGAGATCGAACCCAGGACTTTGTGCATACGAGGCAAGTATTCGACCAACTCAGCTACAGCCCCCGTCCTCAATGTACACTTAAACAAGTCCATTTACTCCTGTAGTGTTGGGATTTTTATTGTTGTTGTTGTTTTGTTTTGTTTTTCAAGACAGGGTTTCTTTGTGTAACAGTCCTGGCTGTCCTGGAACTCACTCTGCAGACCAGGCTGGCCTTGAACTCACAGAGATCTGCCTGCCTTTGCCTCCTGAGTGCTGGGATTAAAGGTATGTTCCACCACGGCCCAGCAGGGCATCTATTTTCTAATAAAACACACTCATGACTGGTGGAATATACTTCATGTACCTTTACATGCATCCAGCTGATAGGAAGTTATGATGTTGTCAGTCACACTTGGGATGACTTGATCATGGAGAACTCTTTGTAGTGCTGGTGTGTGAAGCTGGCTTGTCCATGCCAGGCAAGTGCAAGCCACACTCTCACACCTTGGAGAACTCTTCAGTCAAGACAGTTGGGAGTTCACTCCTTGGAAGATTGCCCTCTTCAGAAACAAGCCGTATCCCACTCAGGTGATGTTTACAAAATATCATATGTCAGCATTTCAGAAGATGGACCATGAAAGGACGTGAAACTTGTGTCACTGGATGAAGCATGGCACTCTGTGATGACCTCTGAGACTCTACCCTGGAGCTGCCTGGTATTGACAGACAGCAAGCTTGTTGGCCTCTGGGGATTCTGTCCCTCAAAGTAATTCATCCTTTCTAAGCCATTCTCTCTTGGGCCTGGTCTCAGTCACAAGCCTCAGGAAAGTTAATAATAATAGTCAGAGGAGAGGGCATGGGCTGCCATGGAGAAGGGGTTCTCTCATCTCCCCTTCTCTTGCTCTGTTGAGATCCAGAGTTGGGCTCAGTTCTGACCTGTTAGCTTTGGCCTCTTGGGAAGAGTCTTCCAATGAGGCTATCTGGCAAGTAGAGGGCATCACCTGTGATGCCTCTGCCATGTTCTTGGGCCATGTGCCCTTCCTGGTTACAAGGTTGCCCTGATGGCTTCCGGCCCGAGATCTTGTGCCTGTGCATCTGCCTGGCGAGGTTGCTGCTGTGCTCTCCAGCTCAAGTTCCTTTCTGATGAATTCCACTTCTTGGGACTCATTTCATAACTCCAAATTAATCTACAACCTCTGGAGGAACGGTGGGGCCTTGTTCCACGACTCTGCTCATGTCTTGTCCAGGCTACCTGGTTCGTTTACATGGTCCCCATCTCTGTGTCTCCTGCCCTCATAATGGCTATCAACTATTGGTGAACTTATTAAGGCAACTCCACGTAGTTAAAAGGGAGGTTTAACTTGTGGGGTAACTCACAAATGAAGGGATAGGGTACAGGGTCTAGGAAAGGTATAGCACAGTCTGGTGGTGTTTTCTGGAGAACTCTGCTAGGTCTACCTCCAGCGTCCAGGGTCCAGGAACCAAGAGAGCCGGCGCATCCGGATCTCAGGTCTTCAGGGTTCTCTCTCGGCCCCACCTTGTAGGCGTGACAGTTACTGAAGCCTCAATGGGGGTTGGAACTTCCAGACCAAAGCTGGAAAGGCTACCCACTACAGTCAACTTGATGGAGTTCTTCAACATCACACCCAAGATGCTCTGAAGCCCCTCTTCCCCTCCTAGTCAGGAGCTCACTATTTGCATTTGAACTTTTGTATCAGCTATTTTCTCATTGTCTCCAAGAACCAGCATAGTAAAGTCACTAAGAGCCTACAGTGTACCATGAGGCTGCTGGGGCTTCTGTGTTGCTTGTTGCCATTTGGTGACCTTGGCAATGCACTTACTCCCTTTGTGCCTCATTTTGTCATCTGTAAAATGGGTTTGATAATTATACCTCTAGGGCTGTCATGAGGATTTACAAAGTGAGTTTTGTGAAGTGATGGGGGATTAGTACCTTAAGCTCTATGTAAAGATCTGATCATTGTCTATGTTTTCTGGGGTCATGGTTAACAGTGGCTGTCAGCTTGTCAGGGTCTAGAATCACCTAGGACATGTCTATGAAGAAGTTTCTGTGTGGGGTTAATTGAGGTGGAAGGATACACCCTAACTGCCATCAATTCCTTTCCATGGGCTTAAGTCCTATACTTCAAAAGGAGAAGGTGGGCTGAGTACTTACCATTCATCTCTCTTAGCTTCCTGACTGTGGGCGCCATGTGACCAGCCGGTTCCCTTTCCTGCCATCATGCTTTTCCTGCCATGATGGTCTGCACCCTCAAAGTGTGAATCAAAACAACCTTTTTTAAAAATATTAACATTTTTTCATTTTACATCCCAACCCCTGTTCCCCTTCCCTCCCCTTCTCCCACTCCCCCCATACCCCCCATCCCAACCCATCCCCTCCTCATAGCAGGTAAGACAAGACCTCCCTTGGGTAGTCAACACAGGCTGGCATATCACATTGGGGCAGGGCCAAGCCCTTCCCCCCTGCATCAAGGCTGAGTAAGGCATTGCATCATAGGGAATGGGCTCTAAAAAGCCAGTTCCTGTACCTGGGATAAGCCCTGGTCTCATTGCCAGGGGACCCACAAACACATCAAGCCACACAACTGTCACCCTCATTCAGAGAGCCTAGTGTGGTCCCATGCAGGCTCGCCATCTGTCAATCCAGAGTCCGTGAGCTCCCACTAGCTTGGATCAGCTGTCTCTGTGGTTTTTCCCATCATGATCCTGAGCCCCATTGCTCCTATAATCCCTCCTCCTCTCTTCAGCTGAACTCCGGGAGCCTGGCCCAGCGCTTGGCTGTGGGTCTCTGCATCTGCTTCCATCAGTCACTGGGTGTAGGTTCTGTGATGACAATTAGAGTAGACACCAAACAACCTTCCTTTCTCAAGTTGCTTCTTCAGCTATTTTGTCACGGCAACGAGGAACAGGAGCTAGTATACCCTGGGGGGTTGTAATAGAGTATTATGGACTGGGAGGTCTAAGAAGCAGGGAGTTATTTCCTCATAGTTTAGAGGCTGAAGTCCAAGCTTAAGGTGCTAGCAGGGTTGACTCCTGTGGAGGCACCGCTTCTTGGCCTACAGACGGCCATCTACTTATGACCCTCTATGTATGTCTGCACCCTTACCTCTTCTTCATATAGAGACACCAATCAGACTGGATTAAAGCTTACCTATCTGGTCTCATTTAAAACTAATTATTTAACAGCTCTCTTTTATACTTTGGGTTTTGTTTTTATTTTGTTCTTTAATTTTTTTCATTTTTGGCAGGATCTCACTGTCACCCAGTCTGGCTTTGAATTTGAGAGCCTCCTGCCTCAGCATCCCCAGTACTAAGATTACAGCTATGAGCCATCATGTCCAGCTGCTCTGCCTCCTCCTTGCCACCCCCTTTCCTTTGCTCCCTCTTTCTTTTCATCCCTCCCTCACCCATCTCTTTCTATTTTCTTCTTCCCCTCTCCCTCCCTCCCCCCTACCCTTCTTCTGTATCTCTCCCTTTATTCCTTCTCTTTAGAAGCTGAGGAAGGAACACAGGACCTTGCGCTTGCTGAGCTATATCACGAAGTGCTGAGGATGAGACCATCAACATTTCAGTTTGTGATGGGGGCATAGTTCTATTCACAACAATAACTGAACAAATAATTTGCATCTGGACCTGGCAAGCTCCTGAAGCCACTGTTATTGGGTTCCTGTCTGTCCCCAGTTTCACTTTAAAATCCTTCCACTCACTGTGACAGCATTAGGAGGGAAGACATTTGGGAGGTCATTGGGATTAGATGACTTTAGAAGAGTTCTGAGAGTATGTGCCCCTCTCTGCTCTCTAAAGTGTGAGAAGTACTGAGAAGACGACTGTGCACCACAGAAAGGCTTCTGCCAGAGCCCCTCTGTGCTGCTATTTGCTCCCCAATTGTAAGCCTCCAAGACTCTGTGTGTGTGTGTGTGTGTGTGTGTGTGCATGTGTGTTGTATGCAGGTGCACATGTGGGCATGTGCATATATGGAGCCCAAAGGACAACCACAGGCATCATTCTTCAGGTGTCCAGTGCTGTGGAATAATCCTTCTGTACACTGTGAAAATGTGTTGTTCTTGTTAATAAAAAGTTGATTGGCCAATAACTAAGCAGGGTGTTCAGTGAAGAAGAAGGAGTCACGGGCCAGATGTGGAAGAAGCAACATGGGAAGTTCATAGACGAGGTAAATGAGCTTCAGAGCAGCACATAGACTAATAAAAATGGGTTGATTTAAGGTACTGGCATAAAAACTGACATGTGGACCAATGGAACCAAACTGAAGACCCTGACATTAATCCTCACACCTATGAACATATGATTTTCGACAAAGAAGCCAAAACTGTACAATGGAAAAAAGAAAGCATCTTCAACAAATGGTGCTGGCATAACTGGATGTCAACATGTAGAAGGCTGCAAATAGATCCATATCTGTCACCGTGCACAAAACTTAAGTCCAAGGGGATCAAAGACCTCAACATATATCCAGTTACTCTGAACCTGATAGAAGAGAAAGTAGAAAGTAGTCTTGAGTGCATTGGCACCAGAGATCACTTCCTAAATATAATACCAGTAGCACAGACACTGAAAGAAACAATTCATAAATGGGACCTCTTGAAACTGAGAAGCTTTTGTAGGGCAAAGGACATGGTCAATAAGACAAAACGACAGCCTACAGAATGGGAAAAGATCTTCACTAACCCCACATCTGACAGAGGGCTGATATCCAGAATATATAAAGAACTCAAGAAATTAGACATCAAAATACCCAACAGTCCAATTAAAAAATGGGCTATAAAGCTAAACAGAGAATTCTCAACAGAAGAAGCTCAAATGGCTGAAAGACATTTAAGGAATTGCTCAACATCCTTAATCAACAGGGAAATGCAAATCAAAATGACTCTGAGATACCACCTTACACCCATCAGAATGGCTAAGATCAAAAACACTGAAGATAGCTTATGTTGGAGAGGATGTGGAGCAAGGGGAACACTCCTACACTGTTGGTGGGAATGCAAACTTGTGCAGCCACTATGGAAACCAATATGGCACTTTCTTAGAAAATTGGGAATCAACCTCCCTCAAGACCCAGCTATACCACTCTTGGGCATATACCCAAGGAATGCTCAATCATACCACAAAGACACATGCTCAACTATGTTCATAGCAGCATTATTTGTAATAGCCAGAACCTGGAAACAACCTAGATGCCCTTCAACTGAAGAATGAATAAATAAAATGTGGTACATATACACAATGGAGTACTACTCAGCAGAGAAAAACAATGACATCATGAGGTTTGCAGGCAAATGGATGGAACTAGAAAATATCATCCTGAGTGAGGTAACCCAGACTCAGAAGACAAACACGATATGTACTCACTCATAAGTGGATACTAGATGTAAAGCAAAGGATAACCAGACTGCAACTTACAACTCCAGTGAGACTACCTAGTAAAGAGGACCCTAAGAAAGACACAGGGATTGCCCAGCGACAGAGAAATGGATGAGATCTATATGAGCAAACTGGGGGTGAGGGGGGGTAATGGAGGGCAAGGGTCAGGGGAAAGAGAGCTTAGGGGAGTAGGAGATCCCAGCTGGATCAGGAACAGAGTGGGAGAACAAGGAAAGAGATACCATGATAAATGAAGACCACATGGGAATAGGAAGAAGCAGAGTACTAGAGAGGTCCCCAGAAATCCACAAAGATACCTCCACTATAGACTAGTGGCAATGGTCGAGAGA
The DNA here is from genome assembly GCA_902168325.1 of Peromyscus nudipes. Lineage (NCBI taxonomy): Eukaryota > Metazoa > Chordata > Mammalia > Rodentia > Cricetidae > Peromyscus > Peromyscus nudipes. Next base: position 22,218 of record CABHPH010125550.1, read on the forward strand.
GTGCCTGAACTGGTCTACTCTGGTGATCTGATGGCTGAACACCCTAACTGTCATGATAGAACTCTCATCCAGTGTCTGATGGAAGCAGATGCAGAGATCCACGGCCAAACCCTGGGTGGAGCTCCAGGAGTCCAATTGGTGAGAGAGAGGAGGAATTATATGAGCAAGAGATATTGAGACCATGATTGGAAAAAGCACAGGGACAAATAGCCAAACTAGGGGAAACACATGAACTGTGAACCAATAGCTGAGGAGCCCCCATGGTACTGGACCAGGCCCTCTGGATAAGTGAGACAGTTGATGAGTCTGAACTGTTTAGGTGTAGCGCCCCCCTCGTCCAGCAAGGAGGACACGACACCGAGCTCTTCTTGCAATTTATTCAGGCCTTTGATCAATATTCTGGCTTCTAAAAACTCTCCCCAGGGAAAGCCTCTCCCGGCCTTATATACGCTCTGGGCAGCCAACCCCAGGTCGCCACGTGGGCATTGCCCAATAGGCTCAAGCATGTACAAGCAAACCACAACCTCTGCTATAATTGTTTACCACGGGGAGCGCTCGCCGTCGGGATGGCGGAAGGCGGTAACCAGCACCACCTGTAAGGCGTGGCTACACGCAGCTCCCTACATATTCCCCCTTTTAGTTTTATTTAAATTAGCAGGCGAGAGCAGAGGTCTGATCTCTGTTAAGGAAAAACAGAGGACTATGTACTGGCATCCACACAGGTGTCATCCACCCAGAGAATGCTTGACCTGTCCGATACCCTTTTTCACAGAGGTGGGAACTTGGGGCATTAACCCACATGCAATCAGACATACTCTCCTCAAGACCATCAATGCTGCTGTGGTCCTGAGTGCAGTGCACTAGCCTCGCATCCTGCATATGAATTCTGGTAGTCAACCAGGTAGCCAACCAGGTCTGGGGAAACTGTCCGGCCTTTATGACCGTAAAGGCTTGAACGATCATGGTTGCATTGCACTGCTAAGAGAGCCTAATATGACAGATGCACCACAGGCAAATCAGGGAGGCAAGCACCAGTAGGCCTGTTAAGGCACCTAGACCCGCCCCCTCTTTCAGCTGGTTCATGGTCGTAGAGATCCCGGACGACAGTCCTTCTGCAGGTCCAGGATCCACTCGAGTTGAATTGACAGCCACTATGGCCACTCTCAGTTGATCCACCAGGCCATCGAATTCTCCTGTCCAATTTCCTAGAAGATAACTAGACAACTGTTTAGACAAGTTTACAGCACGAGTAAAATTTTTTCTTTGGGGTACAGCCGTGGCCTATTCCCCCCTTTTGTTTTTGTAAAGATTATTTAGGGTTTGTGCTGTTTG
>CABHPH010125551.1:8384-43825 GCA_902168325.1 Peromyscus nudipes
CCTAGCCAACACTTCCTTACAACAGTAGCCTTTTCAACTAAACACCACGTTCTAAGACACTATTCTCCTAGCTCTTTGTGCACCTGGAGAAGTTTGCTTTGCTATAGTTTTACCTTTATTGTAAGTATTCTATCTCCTTCTGTTACATTTCCTTTAGTTTAAATCTACTGTTTGAGACCAAGAGACTTTGTTGCTCTTCCAAAGGACCCGAGTTCAGTTTTCAGCACCTATGTCAGACAGCTCAGGACCGTCTGTAACTTAAGCTACGGGGAACCTAAGTCATTTTCACACAGATACACACAGATAAACATAAATTTAAAAAGTAATACTCTAAAAATGTTAAAATAAATCTACTGCTTCTAGTTTAGAGTCTATGTTATATGTAATGAATGATAACATTATACTTAAGTAATTCAAAATATGTCCAGTTATTAGCAAAAAATTTAATAGTGGACATTTTGCACATTGTATCACAAGGCACCTAATTTCCTCAAGATGCAGTTAAAGCGTCTCATTAAAATAATATTGAGTTTCCAAAGACTTTCCCTTACATGTGTATAAATAGGCCATCTTAGAAAGTCCATATGAGACTTCTATGGAGTCAGAGTGAATGAGAAGAGCACTGAATTCAGGTAGATTATCTATTTTTTAATCATGGAAGAATTAAGTTTTCTAGTGAAAGAATCATTTTCTAATGTCTGTCAATTCCATGCACAAATTACCCCCTGGCTGCCAACAACACATTGGAGACCTGTCAAATGAATTCAAAGTAATTTTTATATCATGTCAGCTCAAGTTCATTTCAAATTGGCATCTCCTGTTCTTTGCTGCTACTCATTTATGTTACATATTTTTAATGTAAATCAGTTTTCTTTTTCTTGGCAAACAGCTTCCTTTTGCTCATAGGCTACACTTTGAGTACACTTACTACAACTTTGAGTTCTTACTTTATTGACCTAATTCTTCATATAGGTAAAGACTTCTAGTTGAAGAACATTTATTCTGTTTCCTTCACTCTGAGTTTCTTAACAGACATTTATATTATATGTTCTATTGTGAAAATGTGTATATTTTCAGTTCATTGAACTGATCATATACTCTGCTGTGTGCCCAACACTACGCACAATGCAGGAGAATCAGTGAGTACTTCAGCAAACAAGATCTTAGCTGTCAGGGAACCTCAATGTTATTGAGTAGGCAGAGACAATGAAAGAAATGATTTACACAATGCATTAGAGAGTATAAATACCAAGGGAGAAGAAGGAACAAAAGTAAGATTACTAGACTATATGGATGTGTTAGACTATTTAGAAACAGTTACACCAAGGAAAAATGTTATTCAACATGTGACTTTGAATTACTCATTTACCTCTGCTTGGGCAAGAAGACTGGGAATAGCAAAAAGTATTCTATTTGTCCTGAGAAGATTCAGCTTAATTGAAATTGTCCTGCCCAGAGAAATGAATTCCAAGTATTGATGGGTCTGTGTGATGATTCTCCCTTGCCAGTGGTCCGTAACTACTGTTCACTGCCGTTAAGTTGGCATATCACTTGACACAGACCTCTAACTAGGAAACTCTCCCTTGTACATTGTAAGTTATGAATTTCCCTTTCTGTTGTGCTCACATTAATTTCTTTAATTTGAATTAAAAATGTTATCTGGAATTTAGTTTTATGTAAGAGAGCTAGAAGTCAAACTATCTAATTTTCTCAGCTACACAGGAATAAAGGCAGATTAAAAAAAATCTGAATGGGGCCTGTGTGGTGGTGGCACATGCCTATAATCTCAACATTCAAGCAGCAGAGGCAAGTGGATCTCTGTGAGTTCAAGGCCAGCCTGCTCTATAGAGCTAGTTCCAGGACAACCAGGGCTACATAAAGAAACCTTGTCTGGAGAAACCAAATAAATAAATAAATAAATAAATAAATAAATAAATAAATCTGAACAGAAAGGAAAAATTTAAAAATCTAAAACCAGTTGATGAATTAAAAATGATTTTTGCAATATCATTGGAGCTAACATAAATAATTTGGAGATTTCTACAAATTAATGTAAATGGCATGCAGATTTTGTGATGTGCACAAAATAAAGTAGGTTTCCCTAGATGGTCTAGGAAGGGGGCTCTATTTATTTTTAAAGGGTTTTTAAATGTGTGTGTGTGTGTGCGCGCGCGCGCGCGCGCGTGTGTCTGTGTTCTACGTGTCTTTGTTCTTTGTGTGTTTGTGTTGATAGAGGCCAGAAATAGGAATTAGATTCCTTGGAGCTGCAGGTAGCTGTGAGCTGCCTGTGTTGGGAACTTAACTGGGGTTGCTTGGAAGAGGAGCTAGCACTCCCAACTGCTGAGTGATCACCCCGTCACTGATTTTATTTAAATATGTGAAAACAAACTAAATGTACTTTCTTAAGAGAAATGTAAACAACACAAGACTGTGTCTACTCTCAGCTTTCTGACTGGCACCACAGAACTCTGACGCTCTTGGTGAGGGCTGGGTTATCTGGCTTTAAACATACTGGATAGAATTCTAGGCCATGTCATCTGTGGCTGGTACTCTGAGGTCAATCTAATGTTTTTTTTTTGTTTTTTGTTTTTTGTTTTTTTAATTTCAGGCAGTCAGGTCCCAGAATAATTCTATAGTGCAGCCTGCAGCTTTATTCTTTCTAATCAGGAGAATACCACAAAGGTGGCTATAGAACATATTTGAGAGATGTGAACAGCCGTACTATATAAATGATGCCTTTCCTCTTATTGAAGGATTCCATCACTGGCAGAGTTCTGTGACACTGGGTCTCCCTGTCCTAGGACTAACACTCAAAGACTTGATGTTAGCTTCTGGGATCTGAGGTGGCCTTCAGCCAACAGTCTGCAAAATATTGAGGACCTTTTGCTTAGGCACAAACAATTTTGCCAAAAGCTCAAGTTATATTAAGAATAATCTCTTCTGCTGAGCATCCAGACAGGGTCTGGAATCTAAGGTTCAGCGACTCCCTGATTGCAATGTTGTAGACAGCTTAGATAAGTCATGTCTACACTCTTGTAAGAAAGTAAATTACATTTATTTTAGCTTGCAAGTTGGTGATAATTTAAGACTCAGTAATAAAAACTAACATAGTACCTACAAAGGAGGAACTAATGATTGTAATAAAAACAAATACTAACGAACAATTTATCTAGTAATTCCTATTTAAAGAATTAATCTTCCATTTTATTATATGTATGTGCAAAGATTTATGTACAAAAATCATGCAATTTTATGGAACAACAAAGTAGAAAATAAATCCTCTATGTACATTGATGTGTCAGTCATATATAAATGGACTATAATGCAATTATTAAGAAAATGATAAACTATGAGATTATTAGAATATGAAAAGAGAAGAAATAGAGTACTGAATAGTGTGTTTAGAAATATTGATAGTTGAACAAAGACAAAATTATATAGAAACCTAAGCTTTCATGTGTGTACATAGGAAAGTATATAGAAGTTTATATTATTTTTTGTCCTGTCTTTGGATTTGTTCATATTTAAACAAATTATTATTTTCTTTATTATATTGATCTTTGTCAATTTCACACATGTATATAATGTATTCTGATTACTCTTTCCACTTACTCTTTCTCATCTTCCTTCTATTCCTATCCACATTCCCTTCCTAGTAACTACCAGTCCATTTCCCAGGCAGGATGGTAGGCTGAGTGATTTAGGAGACACCTAAAAGGACAGAGCTTAGGAGAGTTAGTCTCTTACTGAGGCTATTGGAGTAGCTAATGAGAGTCCCAAGTCAGGGAACTTTGGAGGGTCATTATGGAGTGGACATAGGGTAGTAGGTCTCTTACTTGGGTTCATGGGCATCTGAAAGGAGTCCTGAGGAAGTACAGTAGAGAGGAGCTGAGGGAAGCAGTTCTCTTGCTGTGTTTAGCCATAGCAGGTAGGTGCCTGGAGAGGTTCCCAGATTTAAAGTGTGGGATAATACTGAAAATTTTGGTTCTCTAACCAAGGGATGACTTCATGTGCTGTGTGCTACCTGGAGAACTTGCACTCTGGTCAACTCAAATCAAAGCAAGTAGATTTTAGGAAGCCTAGATAAGAGATGGACAGTCTCCTGTGCCTTACCCAGCAGCATAGTTGATGCAGGTTTCTATTGAAGGCAGGTTGGATGTTGAGCAGTTAGAAAAGAAAGAGAAAAGAGAAAGCCCTACCTGGTGGTGAGGTTGGCCCAGTGTCTCTGGACTAATGAACTATTTAAATGATATGGACTAGAAATAGTTTTCACAAATGGTTTCAAAATCCTGTAGCTGACAAATATATTCAAGAATGTATGCGTTTGGAAGCATCCAGTTCTTTGATGGTTAATGCATTGGTGAAGCTCTTGGTGCCATCTCCTTCACTTTTCATGTTCTGTTGCATTATTCATTTACTCAACAAATAAATATTTGAGTGTTTGCAAGATGCTCTGCTATTTACCAGAGTTTTTAGGTTCCATAAGGAATTCACATATGAACTCAAACATTTTATAATCTAGCACAGGAGATTAGAGAAACAACTATTAATTATTTGAATTAATAGATAATCAACAATGTAAATGAAGAGGAAGACTTTTGGCTCCTACAGGGAATTCTGTATCTTTGCCAGGGATATGTTCAGGACTCAAGAAGAGAAACATACTTAATCTGATGATAAAGGACAGATAAACTAAAATTAATTCATAAAGGAACTTCAAATGGATCGGATCATGGACTCCTGGAAAACACAAGTATTTCCAAGTAAGGGTACATGTGTTTTTATCTAGAAGACAGTATTTTGGAGGCCTGTAGTTCAACAACTTTATAGGTAAAATTAGATTCAGTCTTTTTACTCTGTTTTTACTGCTTTCTATATGTAATTTCATTAATATATAAATTTAGTAGTAACAATTAGCTAACTCATTCAGTGGGTGGTAAATTCAGCAGCAGCAAGTTCATACTGTACTGTCACTAGATTGTTATTTTTTCAGCTGCATGTAAAGTGGTGGGGTGGGACAACATACCAGTTTTTATTACAGTGTATCTGTTGTGCTAAAGCGGCCATATTTTCAAGATACGAAAACCATTTCACATGCAGTGGATGTAGTCAGTCATGGAAGTCACTTGACTCCTAAGCTTCATAGTACATTGTCCTTTGCGATCTTAATTTTAAAATTATTATTTGGCTATAATTTTTATAAATGTATTATAAATGCAAATTTTTAAACTCTCGGGGTCATTTTGAAGAAAAAGGTGTAAATGTTCAAAATGTCAGATATTACAAAGCTGGTTTCACTGATTTGCACTTTGGAAAAGCAGTTAAGTATTTTATTAGTCACAATATAAGGAAAATAAAATAAAGGAATATTGAATGTTAGCTCAATTTGAAACTTCTTTGGGCAGTGCAACACAGAAGGGAAAGGTTTAAAAATTGCTCAATCCTATGGGTTAGCATTCAAGAAAGATGATGGTTAGGCCTTTTATGAATGTGGTCCACTCTTTTACATGTTAAGTTTCCCCAGCATGAGACAGCTTCTCCCTTCACAGAAAACAACCTGAACTTTCATCTCTGTTACTGTTATGCAAGTGTCTGGTCAGAATTAGGGTTTTCTTCTAGAAAAGTATCACCATATTCAATTTTCTTATAGAAATTACAGTTGTGAAAGCTTTGCAACTCCTTACGGTTTGAAAGAAACTAGAGCTGGCATTAATTTGCCAAAAGAGAATAGACACAGGACCTGTGTACATATACTAAGCAAGCTGACTGGTGACAGAACAATAGTGTCAGGAAAGCTAATATGGATCCCTACTCAAAACCCCCAAATAACATGCAATAAAATATTTCCCAAAGAACCCCTGGCCAAATAAATAGCAAAGGATTGAAGGTGATGACTCAATGACAAGATATCACCATGGTTACCCTTCAGGATTTGATGGTAAGACCCCATTGCTAAATGTCCCACATACTAAAGTGAGAGAACATGGAAAAAAATCAAGCTAGTACCTACCCAGAAGCTAGTTTTCATAATTGCTGCTGCAAAATGTTTGCATGCTACCAGGCATGAAAAATAATCAAGTCTTACTCACCTATGGCCTGATGAACTACTGTAATGACTGGACTGGTACAATATGCTCACCACTGTGGTAGGTGCACAAATGTTATTGGAATAACCAGCCACTTCCTGATCTAAGGCACACCCATACGAGATTGAATTATGCCTGGTGCCATTAACAGTTCCTCAAACCCATGGCTGGCTAGCTCATAGGCCCTAGAGGAGAATATAATGCCATTCTGATAAATGGAAAGAGTAATACATTGCCCCTAAGTTCTTATATTTTCTCCTATAGGTGCTTTTATCCTGTAACGGAAGGTGATTAATATAGAGACCTATAGCTGGCCAATGTGCAGAGAATAAGAGGGTGTATGGTGCTTAGCTCTAAATAGAACAGCTAAACCCAAGGCTTGGAGATCATTGTGGAAGTGGAGGGGGCACTGGATAGAATGATTCTAAGAGTCAGAGGTAGTGTATGTTTGTACCAAAACAGTAGTTGTTGGAGATGACAGCATGATTGCACATCTGAACTCACAGCAAGTGGAGCTACAGGTACAAGACCTGCATACAAAGCCAATTGCCACAGAGGGGAGAGGTTCATATAGTCCTCAACCAAGTTGAGGAGGTATTGAAACTGAAAGCTGCTTAGGAAAGGGGAGACAGGTTTTCTTTAGACAGATAGCCCTTAACGGGATACCCATGCCCAAGTAGATCCTCTTACACCCAGGCAAGCTAAGTGGGGTTTAGAAAGGAACACATAGAGTTAAGAAGGAACAGTCGTAGAGGGTAGGCTGGAAATTGAGAGTAGAGAAAAAGGGGTGTATTTGATAAAAATGCATTATGACATTCTGTTCTGTTCCCTCCTAGTTCCTTGGTTTTAAAGTTAGTTTCTTCAAGTTGAGATGTCCGATCAGTTCTGCTAATTTAGAGGGATCTTAGTCCACAATGTCCTTCCTGCTTTCAATGTTGATAGCACAAAATTCTCAAACAATAAAACAATCTGATAAAACTAATTTTGCCCATTGTTAGTGAGAATTTAAATTTTTAGACTGGTATCACTGATAATGAGTTGTTTCACTCTAGCTTGGGAGAAAAAAAAACAGTGTCAGGGAAAGATGGAGAGAAACTAAAGACAGGCCATCCTAGCCCTTCAACACTAAAATGAGCTATTGGGGACAGTGTTCAAACAAGAACTCTTGTCTACATGACCTTGCCAGTGTTAGAAAATACAAAAGAGGAAGAGATGGCAATGCTGTCCCCAACACTGGATTGGGAATTTCGTAGCTTCCCCAGTGTACTTTTCAATGACTCTTCTAGGGATCATGGGATAGAAATGCTCATGAATCAAATTAAAAAGCAAAAGTTATTTGATTAAATCATTTTTTATATACAGAGCCAAATAAAATAAAAGAAGTAGGATAGGTTAGCAGCTTTAAGATCGTGTACAGGAAGAAGGTAGGATTTTGCTCCTGAGTCTACAACTCCCTGAGTTTCTGAGCCTTCATCTCTGGGATGCACTATTTCCTCTCTCTATGAAGTTATAAGGATTTGAACTTCAATTAAACTAGGATGGTCAGCAGTCCAATGATATGTGTAACACTCCAGTGCAACCTTGATGAGAGGCATCTGCCAGAGCTGCTGCTTTCCAGGAAGACTGATGAATAACTATTCCACTTGAGTTGGTTGGTGTAAAAGTCAATACCTTTGAATTAAAATGCCCAATTAGTTCTCCTAATTTAGAGGGATCCTAGTCCATGTGCCTCTCAATGTCGACATCCTACACAGATTGAGTATTCTCATAATGACTTGACAATGCGGGAATTTTGTAGAAGAATGCAAAGAATTCCTTAGAAGCTGTTAGATTATGTTTGTGGTGTACGATGAAAAAGAAAACAGATTAAAATTAGGCAAGGAAGGAACTGCACAGGGCAGACTGTGGCACATTGCAAATCCAAAGCTCCCATTGATCTCTCACCATGTGGCTGTAGGAGGTGATCATGCCTTTTAGAAGTAGGAAGGAGAAAATGTGTGGAGAACAGATAAGGAAGAACTCATTTGAGCCTTGGGATGACAGGGTTCTATTGGGACTATATGGCTCACAGTTCAATGGTTGATGCCAATTAGTACTCCAGCAGTTAAAGGTTGAGTCCAACTATATGCTTATAGCCTACTCCCTGTCAGTCCCATTGTTAATATGTCATGGCATGATTCATAGTCTTTGGAGGGAAAAGGAAATTTTAATTAGGCAAGACATTTCCAAAACTTAGAGATATATCCATGTATGAAGATAGAGAATAATAAGTTAAGGTCCTTATCAAACAGTCATTTGTTAGTCAGTATATGTAATTTGTGTGTGTGACCAAAGACCAAATATTTTAGCATCATTAGAATCAATTCAGATAATTCCTCATTACTAAAATGACTACCTTTCAAGTTTATCTCTGTAAACTTTATGTGTTCATATTAGTTGTAAAATTGACTCTTTTTTTGCTTTTATATTTGGAAAAACATTCAATTAATAAATTTTGGGTCTTCCTATGCAGATATAAATTGAAGACTGAGGGAGTATCCCTGGTTTCCAGTAGTAAATTAAATATTCTAAAAGCAGTTTAAGCAGTGGTGTGAAGTGGTGACTTCTGAAATCTGGGAACATCGGGCATGAAGCAGATGGTGAGTAGCTATATTTGTATCTATAAAAAAGATAGGTAAAAAGTAAAACTACAGTAAAAATGACTGTACTGGATAGTTGCAGTTATCTGTCTGACAGTTGTTTCCAGAAAGAGGTCGATCAGGGAAAATACCAGTAAATGTCAATAACTTTTCATAGAAAGGCAACTACACAAAGTTGCAGAGCGTTAGACTAAACAGCTGATAAATAAAAATCCACTTACAAGGTTTTCTTTTCTTTTTTAATTAATTTATTCTGTCTCACATTACATTGAGATCGCAGTTTCCCCCCCTCCTCTCCTCCCACTCTCCTCTCTCCCATCCCCACCCACTCCCCCTCCATTTCCCTTCAGACAAGGGCAGGCCTCCCAGGGGTATCAACCAAACATGGCATAACAAGTTTCAATAAGACTCCCCTCCCCCGTTTAAAGGCTGGATGAGGCCACCCAGTAGGAGGAAAGGGTCCAAAAGCAGGAAAAAGAGTCAGGGACAGCCCCTGCTCCCACTGTTAGTAGTCCCGCAAAAACATCAAGCTACACAACCATAACATGTATGCAGAGGGCCTAGGTTAGACCCATGCAGTCTCCCTGATTTTCCCTTCATTCTCAGTGGGCCCCTGTGAGTTCAGGTTTGTTGATTCTGTGGGTTTTCTTGTGGTGTCCATGACCCTTCTGGTTCCTACAATCCTTCCTCCCACCCTTCTTCTGTAGGATTCCCCAAGTTCTGCTTAATGTTTGGCTGTGAGTTGCTGTATGTATTCCATCAGTTGCTGGATGGAGCCTCTCTGATGGTGATTATGACAGGCTCCTATCTACAAGTACAGCAGGATATCATTCGGAATCATTTCATTTAACCTTTTTTTTGCTGGGCTCGCTTGGTTCTCTCTGAGGTCTCTGTTCTATCCTAGTATCTTAGCTAGCTATAGAGCTAGTTTTTAAAAGTTGTGATCAATGTGCTTGCATTTGACCCACAACACCTTTAGAGAACTTTGGCCTAAGAAGCTGTACTTTAGTTGACAAAACTCATATGAAATATAATAGTGTTCCTAGAAATAGAATGTTATTGAGATGAGGTTAGTGGGTCTAAAATGATACGTTAAAATTTTCAGTATTTACTTAGTTCCTATGTAATATGTTAAGTGGATCCGTAGTGAATGAAAAATGATCAGATGGACATAAAAACATACCCAGGTGTGCAGTGTTACAATAGGAAGGTTATTATAATATATTATAATAGAAGTTTCAGGGTAAAACCAGCACATTCTGATACAGAGTAAATGTTACAAACAGCTACCTCAATGAGTATTGTCTGAACATTCTAACATTTCTCTAAAATTTTGCAGCTACTGTGTATAGCACCTGAAGGCAGATGTGGTATTAGCTCCATAGTTCACCATCATTGCAATGAAAATACAAAGGAGCTGAGAGTAGCCTCTGTCTCTGTATCTTCATCTCCAGCACTCAGGAAGCAGAAACAGGAGGATCTAAGTTTCAAGGCCACCTGAGGCTACATAATAAGAGACCCTGGGAAAAATGCTCATTGATAGAACATTTACCTAGCATATGTAATGCCTAGGCCCCATGCCCAGTAACACACACACACACACACACACACACACAGAGAGAGAGAGAGAGAGAGAGACAGAGAGAGAGAGACAGAGAGAGAGAGACAGAGAGAGAGACAGAGAGAGAGACAGAGAGAGAGACAGAGAGAGAGAGAGAGAGAGACTTGGGGTGGGCTGGAGAGGGGAAAGAGAAGGGGAAATGGTATGCTTATATTTTATACTAAGAGATAAAACTAAATAGCTATTTCTTAAAAGAAGACACACAAATAGACATGTTATATGAAAAATTGCAAATTTTCTTCTACTTTTTCTGTAGTCTTTAAAGAAATACAGACTACAAAGAAATACCATATGACCAAGAAGAGTGTAACCTATCAAAAGACAGAAGATAACTGCTGGTAAGAATGGGGATAAAAGCTAGTCCTTGATGTCACTGGTGGAAATCTAAATGAGTACATCAGTTTATAGAAAAGTAGGATTCATTAATTTATCTTGAAAATAGTTTTTTTTTTAGTACAGTGTATTCTTAATTATGGTTTCTCCTCTCCCAACTCTTCTCAGATCTTCTCCAGTTGTCCACCTACCCAAATCCACATCCTTTCTTACTCTCTATAAGATACAAATAGGAATCTAACAAGTAATTATAATATTAAAAGGAAATAAGATGAAATAAAAACAGACAAACCAGAATAGGACAAAACAAACAAGAGAAGCCAATGATAAAGCTCAGTAAACACATATAGATGCAAAGACACCATCATGCACTCACAGAAAAACTCCCATAAAAGACAAGAAGAAACTATAACATATATGTAAGGTTTTAACCTGTAAGGTTAAAAAAAAAAGCCCTGACAGAGCCTTATGAGACAAACACAGACAAACAAACAAACAAACAAAAAACAAAGATGCTATTGAGTTCATTTTGTGTTGGCCATCTACTGCTGGGCAGGGGTCTGGCCTTAAAAGAGTGGGTTTGTATGCCCAGTCAGACTTCATTGGAGAAAACCAACTTTATTATGATCTGAAAATCCCCTTCCTGGCTATGTGTCCAAGGGAAGATGGAGTCAGAATGGTGAAGACAAACTTGAGTTCCTGCTTTAATGGCAGCACCACAAGCCTAGAAATGAAACCACCCAAGTGTCCATTAGATGATGAGCGGGTAAAGAAAATGTGGTACAGGTACAGAATGGAATAGTACCTCACTAGGACACACAAATCCTCTCCTTAGTGGCAACATTACTGAACCTGGAGATCTTTAGATGATGGTTAATGAAATATGGGAGGCATGGAAACATAAGCTCCACGTGAACTCACTTCTGTGTGAAACAAAAGAGTTTTATCTCAGTCCTTGAGAGCTGAAAGGCTGTTAGGAGCTGATGAGAGAACAGATTTGGTAGGATAATCTATGGATGTTTCATTTCAGAGTTAGAGGACTGTGCTCTGGGAAGCCAATGCATAGTAAGGGATGGTGATTCTGTTCTATACTCCTCAAAAAGAGGGAAGGCTTTTAAACATTCTAGTCATGAAGAATACATATATGAAGAGATAGACATGTTTGATCAAGCAATGCTTACATACAGACATATTACACGCTCCTCATTGACATGGACAGTGTCAGTTCAAAATACATTCATTAAAATATGTACAATAATGCATTTGTTTACATGTATATTATTTTAAGGATAAGTAGCTTATGTATGTCTCTATGCACACATTTATAAAACAATAGTTATATTTCAATTTATTTACAACTACTATGAAGTTTTTAAATACAGAAAAAGAAAAATATTTTTAGTATATTTCTGTTTATATTTTTACTTAATATACTTCTGCAGCATTTTATTTTCATCAGTCAGAATATGATGTCAATAATGATAAGTCTATTTAATAACTTTTGTTCCTAAGGTAATAGCAAGATATTTAAAATGCCCATTCACAAAGTATAGAGAACTTTTGGTGAATATTTTTGCCTAGTACAAGCCCAACTGAATTTTGTCCCTAAAAGATGCAATTATGTACCTCAAAACTTCAGTAATGGGTACCACTAATTCCTTTAGTATAAAAAATGTAAGACATGTTGTTATAAAGGTGCTAAGGAATGCCACTCAGATTTTTATAAGGGTGTAATTACAACAAAGTCCTGTGCAGGATTCCTCTCTTTGCTCTTCTTTCCCTTCATGGGGTCTTTCTTTACCATCAGGAGTTCACCAGGAAGTGGAAACAGTAAAGGAGTAAGCTACAAACTGCCTCTACTTCCCTCCAGAAAAGTAAAATATTTATGGCATGCTTGAAGTTTTGTTTTCTCTATTTTACTACAAAATTCCAATTTTACAAAACTTATATTCATCTCATATTACCAGGAAGTTACATGCATTTAAAGGCTTGTAGAGTACATTTTCTTTTCTTTTTAGTAAACATTAAGCAGTATCTTCTGCCCATTTTATATTTACAAAGGGCCAAATTATGTGATTCTGAGAATACAATGAATCCAGATGATGATAATAATGTAATAACTATAAAATAGAAGTGTTGATCATAATGGGAATATAGATGTTATACTTGAAAAAGAGATTGCCTCTTTCCTTAAATTAAGATCATATTTTGGCAGAGCATTGAATGCATGGAAAAAAATCACACTTCTCTCTGCAGTGATTTTTAGTGCAGTCATGGATTCTGTATGGTTCTATCAGTGGAAACAAAGCTTGCTGTTCATAAACATACCATTTAGTTAAAGTTTCTTTTAGCTCTAGTTTTATCATATATAATTTTGAACTAGTGTAAATGATGAACATCACATGTGAATAGGTGTATCTCTTTGATAATGCACAACTTGACTCTTGGAGAAAAATATGCTTAATGATAAATATGAAATTATTAAAATTTTTCTGGGAAATTTAGCTTTAAACTGTTAACATAATGAGAAACTAGTTAATTATAGCTATGGACATGTTGTTTATACTCATTCTGGTTAATAAAAGTACTTTTACAAGACCTGAATCTATTTTAGAATAACTGCCAGGTGTTCCAAATGAAAAACACTTGTGCTCATCATGAAATATCAAATTAATAACTGTATGGGAAATACTGTGTCCAGAAAGAAAATTAGAAGTACTGGAATGCACACAGTATATTAGAAGGCACAGTTTAAACAGGAATCAAATATAGTTTCAGATATGAGATATCATGATGGCTCATCTGGGAAAGGTACTTGGTGCCCAACTGAAGACTGGAGTTTGGTCCCCTGGACCCACCCAATAGGAGCGAAACATTTCTGCGTATTATCACTTGACCTCCACACACATGCTATGAGATGTACACACACAGACACAGACACACAGACACACACACACACACACACACACACACAAATGAATAAATGGCAATTTAAAAATTAAAAAAGGTTTCAAACAGATAGTAATACAGAATTAGAGTATCCAACATTTTCTACTCATTTAAAATACTTTAAAATACTTTTGCTTCATCATTTATTATGGTTTGAATGTAATGCATCCCTCACAAGCTCACATTTTAAAATCTGATATCTAGCTGGTGGTACTAATTTTTTTTGGAGAAGCTATGGAAATTTTAAAGAGGCAAGACGTGCAAGGAGAAAATAGGTCATCAAGGATGAAGATCAGGTTATACGTTGGGACGTTTTTCTCTCTCTACTTCTTATCTCCTTGATTGGGAACTGCTGTGTCACACTCAGTTCACATCCAACTGTGAACAAAAATACATAACTCCTCTGTTTGGCTGCCTCTGTGGTTGTTGTTTTCATCACAGCAACTGGAAAGGTAACCAGTCCACCTTCATGCAACTGTTGCCTTAGTCACTGTATCATTGAACAAAACAAAGCGGTTACAGCAGTCAGTACAATTATATGAGTCCGTCTGTCGCTGTAAGGAGGAAGATGTTAATTTTTTTTCATATAAAAAAACTCCAGGTTGGGTACCTAAGAGAGCTGAAGGTGTGATTCAACTGAATAAACCAGGAGATCATGTTGTAAATCATAATTTAAAAGTAGAAGACTGCAGGCCCAGTTTATAACACAGATTGTATGTGTGTGTGTGTGTGTGTGTGTGTGTGTGTGTGTGTATGATTTCTTCTGATTCAGCTCTTTTTTCATTTAGTTTATCAAGTGAGGGACACCACTAAAATTAAGGAGGTCAATCTTGCTTAATCATCCTACTGGTTAAACCGTTATGCTAGACTTCATAAATACCCTGTCAAATACATTCAGTGTTCAAGCTGAGCACCCATAGATCCCTCAATACAAAAAAGGAGGAAATAGAATAACAGGGATCCTTCTTCAATCAGCTAAACAGCTATTAGAAGAACATTTGGGGCCCATTCATCCTAAAGAAGTTATTTCATTTCCTGACAAAATGAACCATAACAAAAAACTTTCTTGACAAATCTCTGAAATATCACCCCCAAAACTCACGTTTTGAAAATAAAATATTATAGACACAATATTCATTATGTCTGGCTTTGATTATCTGGTAAATACCCATCTGCACACACTGGAATACAAACTCCCTCCAAGTGAGATCACAAAGCTTCTGTTCCTTTTTCTTCTGTATCAAGGATCAGCAAATAATTGGCAGATGCATGAACATGCTTGTGCTTGGATAAAGGGTACCATTTGTTTCTCACTCAGATTGTATGCTTCCCATTAGTTTAGGGCATGCAGACTTCAACTTTTCACCATGTCCCCACCCATACTCCCTATTCTTCTCTTGCAAAGCCAAGTGCTATCTACATCAAAGGTCCCTTGCGTTTCTCTACTTCACTCATTAAAATCTTCTACACCAGCTTGTACTTGCAATCTAGCCTTACCTTAAACTTCCTCAATCACCCTGATTTCATTTGGTCATAGATTTCTCTGCCATTGTCTCCTCTTTAGTTTTGAGTTTATTTTCCATCTATTCCCAATGTGCAATATTCTCTAAGGTTCTTGATTTATGCCTTCTGTACCAAGGTAAATAAATATAATTCACACATTGCTTTGGCATATACTTCAGAATTTCAAAGCATTTTTTGGCTTAGTTGAAAAAAATTCACTAATTTAACTAGGAAATAATAATTCTTGTTACTCACAATGACAGTTCCTTTTGAAGTTGCCTTTTGGGAAAAATATCCTAACTTCTGATCTTAAGGGAAGAAAATCTTTGTTTTGAATATGTTCCACCTTGTACATTTTTTTTCTTTTAAGTTGGTGGATCCATTTTAAGTGAACTGACATGTCCCATGTATCATGGCTCCAATATCACATACAAACACCTCTATAGTTATGGCTTTACCTCTTGAGACAGTAAAATATTACAGATACTTAATTATATTTAACCTTCATTGATTGGTTAAGACCTTCACACACGGGCAACTTCTATAACAGTTAGAAATACTGATTAAGAAGCAGCTAAATGCATAATATATACTTAATAAGTTCCAGTGCTCAGTATTTTCTGTATGCTATATTCTTTCACAGAAATACCTGATCCAATAATAGTCTGGCTGATGAGGTAAAGGCCAAGCAGTCCCTAAGGAATTAACTGAATCTTAATTGTTCTTCTCCAGTATATTAAGGAAACATTTCTTACTCTGCTCCTTGAGCTCATTCAGTCAGCACATATATGAGTGTCTCAGTCATGCGGTGCATACATCATAATGCATGGTCCCTAGACTGAAGGGATAATGGTGTGGCTTAGTCAACCAAATGCAGTTGACAAGTGCCAGTGGTTCTTTTGTTTATTGCACTACAAAGAAAAAGAAAGAAAAAATATCGGAGAAAAATTAAAGCGATCTTGGAATACCTGCATAAGGTTAATTCTCCCATACTGAGGAGTGTAGGGGAAGCATAGCAAGCTCAATTGCTTTTCTCCTTGTGCAGTCTGGTTCCACTCATTTATAGTGGTTCCAAGTGAGTGAATTCTGCCCTTCAGGCTGCAATGGAAAATTGTGAAAAACTGCTGGTAATTCTAACGAAACTGAGTGCTTCAATATTTGATGGTGAGGCAAGAGGAAGTCTTCATATTTGCTGTGTGGGAGCAAGCCTGCAACATTACCCTTTATCCTTGAAAAACTCTGTTCATGTTACGATTAATGTGTTTAGCTAAAGTCTTCAAATTATTTTGTAATGTATCAATGAATAGATGTATATGTTTTTTTTCCTTAGACACCATAAATATGGTTTTCAGATTGTAAAATTTTATCTTTTACAAATAAAATCATCAGTTAGGCATGCTTAAAACCACCACCATACCACTGCTGCCACCAACAAAAACACACAACACTTTAAATTAACAAAGTACCAAAACAAAACAGTAGACTAGAAATTAAAAAAAAAACCCAGCAGGTATTTATTCAAAGTCCTTTCATTATCCTATCCACTGATGATCTTCTCACATAACTCCAAAACCAATTATTCCAGACTTCGAGTCATTTATTTCTTTATAAATCTAGTGAAGTACTCAAATGAGGATATTCTCAATAGGCCCAGATACTTGATCATTTGGTCCACAGTCAGGGGAGCTCTTGGTGAGATTTAGGAAGGGATGGCTCTGTTGGTAGAAATATGTCACATGATGATGATGGATTCTGGTTGTTATACTCTCCTCCTACATCTGGCTTTCTATTTCTTATGTGATTGTAGATGGAGGGGGTGAGCACTCAGCTCCCTTTCCCAGCTGCCATGCCTAACTGTGGTCATGCCTCCCTGCTATGATGGATTCTTATCCATCTGGAGCTGTAGCTTAAATAAGCCCTTCCTTCTGTTATTTGCTTTTAGTCATGGTGTTTTGTCATAGTTATCAAAAGTAACAAATTTCATCTAATATTATCCTTTATAAAGGATAAAGGAGAGCTAAAAAGATAGTTACTAATGGAAACAACTGTTATATTAACCTCAGTGTTTATTCCGTTAGTATATTTTTTACAAGAAGCAGTTTAGACATAAGGAACCATATAACTAGTTTGATTAAACTGAAGTGCTGGCTCATAGAGTCAACAAACTATTTTTATATTTTATTTTATTTGTAATCATGTGTGAGCATGGGTGTAGATGTGCATGTGAGTATAGTGCCTTTGGAGGCCAGAAGAGGGCATTAGATTCCCTGGAACTGGAGTTACAGGTGGTTGTAAACATTCTGATGTGGGTGTTAGAAAAGAACTCATGCCCTTTGGAAAGTCTAGAACTCTTAACCACTGAGCTATCTCTCTAGCCCATACCCTACTTTTACACTTGTTAGTATACCTTTTATTTTTTGTTGTAAATTGAGAATATGAAAAGTTATAACAAAATGTTTAAAACTCAGAAGAGTTGGATTGCCATGGAGAAGTTATCTAAACCTAGATGCAAGAGAAACCTTTGTTGGTTTCTTTCCTATAGATCACAATCACCTGTTTGATTATGTGTTTATTTCCAAAATCATTTGGTATAGCCATAAAAAAATACACAAACCAATGAAACCCAAAGAAAACTTAGAAATAACCCACAAATATATAGTCTTTAAAAAGTCTTCCATTAATTGTGTTCATTGACAATGTCAGATGGGCATAATGCATTCTCATTATTCTTACTCCACTTTTTTTTTTACCTCCCTCTTGCCACTGTCAAACCCTCTTTCTTTCTCCACATATCTTTTGTTTTGTGACCAACTAAGTTAAACTTGGGTCATCTGTGTGGCCATTCTTTGGGAGATGTCCATTGGAACTTTGTGGGCTAACCTGTGAGTATACTAACCTAGAATTCACCAGCAGCCAAAAGTCTAGCAGGTTGGGGCAAGGTTCATTGAAGCTCTCCCAATCCATGACTGACTGACTATAGAACCAGTCTTGTGCAGGGCCAGTCCAGTTAACACGTGCTGCAGTGAGGACATGATAGTAATGACTGTGTCCTGTCTTCAGAAGACAACATTTTGCTATCCCTCATCCTACCTTCCATTTATTTTGTTCTCTTACATTCTTTCTGCCTTCTCTTTCTTTATATTTCCCGAACCTTATTGGAGGTGACATAAACACCCTGTTAATAGCTGAGCACTCAGTTGTCAGTTCTTATGTAGCCATAAGTCTTTGCATTATCTAAAACTCATTGTAAATAAAGGCTTCTCTGATTAATGCTGATCTTAAGCATTTGTCTATGAGCATACACAAGCATGAATTTTTAGAAGGCATTTTGGCAACATGTCAATTTAACAATAGTGAGTTCTCTCCTAGAACCTAGTATCTCTTCAATCATAGGTTTCTGACTATACGTACAGTACCAGGCATGGCTTTCTTACTGTAGAATGAGCCTCAAATACTATGAGAGTGGTGGATGCCACTACTGTGTGTGTTTTGCCTGGAAAGTTTGAATTATGGGTGTTTAGGTTTAGAACTGGGTAGGAAAATTAATGACTTTTCTCCAACAGAAACATATACAGGCACTTCCAGAGCTGTGAACACTACCTAACACTATGAAAATTTCCAGTTTTATTTATCTATATCTTATAACCAAGGTATATAGTGTCTTCATACTAGGGTTTTTATCTAGTTTGGTCGCCAACCAACAGAAAGGGCAAAAACCATATTGCTGTAGGGCATATATTACCAATAGCTCATCCCTTATCTAACACTGGGAATTTTGTTTAAAAATACATGTTTTTTTTTTTTAGGAGGAACATTATACAGTCACACATAACATCTCCCTTATCTATTTTACTTTTATTTGTTAATTAGCTTACAAAGTAGTAGGTTTCCATATGGCTTTCTCAAACACCCTTTGTTTTGGTTAGCCTTCTTCCCAAGCACGGTCAATTACTTTTTAACAAATATGCCAAAAGAAAATAATGGCTAACTGGACACAATAAAGGATGCTATAGAACACTGGATTTGCATAGGCTTGAGAATGAGATGAGCGTCTTATTTTATACTCATTTAAATTCACTTTAATTCACTTCAAAATACATTAAAGATCCAAGACCTGAAGCCCTCAAATTCCTAGAAGGAAAAGAAAAGATGAAAAACTCATTACCACTCATTTGCTAGGTGATTTTTGGCACAACCCATAGTTCACAAGGAATGACAACAAAATCAATGGGAGTTTCAACTCAGCAAGCAAAAACATGGAAACATCAACCTATAGATTTGGAGAAATTATGTGGAAATAATTTATGTGATAAGAATTTAGCATTAAAAATTTTGAGTATTTTTAAATGGGTAAAGTAACAGAATATCCATTGTCCCTAAGAAGACAAACAGATGGTCAACATGTACGTAGAAAGTGCTTAGCATTACTAGTACCAAGGAAATGAGCATCAGGACCAGAAGGCAAATACCACTTCACACCTGTATGAATGACGAACTGTAGTAAATATCAATGAGGATGTGGATAAAGGGATATCAATATACTCTTTCAGTGGGACTGAAAATTGTCACAGTCTGTATGGTTCAGTGTTTGGAAGGAAGGCCCCTAAAAATTTCAAACTAGAAACCTAAGAACCAGAAATCCCACTATATGTTTATACTGAAAGGAAATGAAACAACAACCCTGAAAGCATACTAACCCTCAGGATAACTGTACCATTATTCATACTAAACAAAGTATAGAAATACATTGTGTTTCCTGACAGATGAAGAGACAAAGAAACTAGTACACACACACACACATACACACACACAGTGCATGATTGCTCAGCCTAAAACTAGAAGGAAATTATGATATTTGTGACAACATGGAAGAAAGAAGAGGATATTACTTTACATAATTAAATCAGGACATAGAAACACTGTTGCATGGTATCACTTACACACAGAACATAGAAAACCTGGATCATAGAAGAGGAAAGGAAAATAGTGGTCAGTCAAGAGAGAGGGGACATGAAGGAGCATTGGCCACAGTTAACAATGATTAAATAGACTGCTATAGTTCTAGATATAAAATGTAGAGTTGATAATCATCTGTTGTATAACTGAAATTAACTGAGAGAATCTTGTGCTTCTACCTAATTCAAAGAAAATGACTGTGAGAGTAAGACATATTAATTAGCTTCACAATCATAATCGCTTTGCACTGTGTGTATATCTACAATGACATTATAAAATATACATATTTTTTTTGTTAGAAAAATAAATAAAATAATGGAATGTGGGGTTTTTTGGCCTTAAAGTTAGTTGTGAGATCATTAACAACAATCTAGTGAATATATCTTAGTCACATTGAAACTGGAAGGACAGGCCCTGTTTTAGTTGTAGATCACAAAATGAAGTCTCTTCTATAAAACCTACTGTAGCAGAAATAAATTCTTATATTTTACATTCATAGTATTGTCCTTGAAATTAAAGAGGTCCTAAGGAATTCATATCATAATGCTATTTATGTAGGTAATATATCATGAATAGGATGACACTGTAGTAATAGTTTCTATCTAGAGAAAGGATCATGGACCCTAGTTTCCCCTGAATTTGGGTCAAACCATCTCATCACACATCTGCATTATTTGCTGATTGTTGAATAGAAAACTCATTGTAGCAACATTTCTAAAGAGAAGTGCAGAATAACCTCAACATAACACTTAAATCATGAGACGATAAAGGAGGCATCTGTGACATTATGGAAAAGCTAGCATTTGTGACTGAAAACCACTTGAAAAACAAGAAAACCACCAAGAAACCACAGATAATATAGACAGAGAAAAGTGAATACCATTTTAGATTGTAGATTGTGAACGTATCCAGTGGTTTTTTGATGGTGGTAACCATGACCATAGACTATACAATAAGCTATTGGAATTATTTATACTCAACCTACATACTCAGTATACAGTCCTAAAATTTACTTGAACTCTTTTTAAAAAGTCTCAAACCAACTTCTGTTCTACCGGGTTGGCAGAGGTATTAATAAGGTATTATTAAGCATCAGAGGGTCTACAGTATTTTTAAGGTTATTTTCATTCAAAGAAATATTGTATATCAATTAATAATACAAATGCTAAAATCAGAGTTATTTAAAAGAATAGAGCCTGTATGGAGAGCAGCATGAAATGTCCTGATCTCATTGTATATGTTTTTGTATCAGAACATATGTGCTCTTGAAGGGTGGCAGTTATGAGTTCTGAACAAGAAGATCTGTGGTGATATTGTGTTCCCCAATATATTATGCACCCTAATAAACTTATCTGGGGTCAGAGAACAGAAAAGCCACTAGATACAGACAATGGTGGCACACACACCTTTAATTCTAGCATTCTGAAGGCAGAGATCCATTTGGATCTCTGTGAATTCAAAGTCACACTGGAACCAGCCAGGTATGGTGACACACGCCTTTAATCCCAGGAAGTGATGGCAGGAGGCAGAATGGCATATAAGGCGTGAGGACGAGGAACTAGAGCCTTGTTAAGCTTTTAGGCTTCTAGCAGCAGTCCAGCTGAGACCTGTTAGGGTGAGGACACAGAGGCTTCCAGTTTAAGGAAACAGGATCGGCTGAGAAATTGGCCAGGTGAGGTTAGCTGTGGCTTGTGTTCTGTCTCTCTGATCTTTCAGCGTTTACCCCAATAACTGGCACTGAGGTGTTTTTTTTTTTATTAATAAGACCTTTTAAAATTTGTGCTACAAGGATCACCTGTTCTTTTCAGTTCAGTTTTGTTTACACGTTTCATATTGTGCTTTTACAAATACCATGCATTACATAGGCCTGAGAACAGTACCAAACAACAACCCTGTCTTCTCATTTCAGATTTTTCCTATTTATGCTTAGTGTGTTTCAAAGGAAGGAATCTACCTAGCTACTTCTGTTAACAGCAGGGTACCACATTTCAGCAGTCAGTCAAATCCTGATGCGGTTATTGTAATGTACAAGAATAGCAGCATGTTTCCCCACCTTTTTCTTCTTGGTGGTTCTCTTCAAGGCTGGTAATGCTCTCAGCTCCCGACTACCACTCCACTTCCCAAGCTCACATGCAATGCCAGACCGCACCCTCTTGTTGCTAGAGTTTTCCTGCCTGGCCCACAGTCAGGACAAATCTCTTTCACCTGCCAGTCCCACAGCCGCTCAGACCCAACCAAGTAAACACAGAGACTTATATTGTTTACAAACTGTATGGCCGTGGCAGGCTTCTTTCTAACTGTTCTTATATCTTAAATTAATCCATTTCTATAATTCTGTTCCTTGCCACGTGGCTCGTGGCTTACCGGCATCTTTACAGGCTGCTTTTCCTGGCGGTGGCTGGCAGCGTCTGGCAGTGTCTCCTTCCACCTTCCTGCTCTTTTTATTCTCTCTGTTAGTCCCACCTATACTTCCTGCCTAGCCACTGGCCAATCAGTGTTTTATTAGCAACACATTTGCCATACAGAACATCCCACAGCACCCTCTGGTGCTACTCATCAGTCAGAAACCATAAACTATGAGACATGTGGAGGAACTGCAGTAATGAGATAACACTTTCACATATATTTATTTTTTATTTTTTATTTTTTTGCACTGGGGGTAGATGTTGCCAACATCACGTACCAATGACCATACCAAGTGCCTGGTGTTTTGTGCATAACCTAGAACATTTAAAAAGAAGCTAATATCTTAATAGTAACAAATGTGGTAAAATACACTTTTTAATCATCACATTTATTTCTGTTTTGCTTTACATTTATTTATTTATTTGGTGTGGGGGGACATGTGTGTGTGGAGGTCAGAGGACAGCATGAGAGTTGAATTCCTTCTTCCACCATGTGGCATCCAGGTATTGAACTAATATTATTAGACTGGGAGACAAGGGCCTTTACCCAACTGACCATCTCACTGGCACATTTGTACTCATCCTTCTTTTTACTTTTTACTGTAACTTTTATATTTTCATGTAAGTGAAATAAGAAACCAAATTTAAGCAGAATAAAATTGAGATGCTCTGTAGAGTAGAAATTAAATAAACACAGAGATAAAGCATTGGCTTTGTTTTTAATTAAAAACATCTTGTTTTCATTGCCAAGTTTAGAATGAAAGCATTTCCATAAGACATTAGACTAATCTCCTGCATTTTTATAGTGACATTGTATTATTTTCTTCTGAAAAATAAGTAAATTAGTTTCCAAGACACATGGGCACTTTTTGATGTATGAAGACTATTTCTGAGCAGGCTAAGGTGTTATTTGTCTAATTTCGTGTTCATTCAAATCTTTATATTCTTTAATTATACTCATGGAGAAGATTTTGAAGGCAAAATATTTTCTCACTGATGGAGGGGCCATGAAGTTTCCTGAAGATTCTGTCTGGGGGTTTAATGGAGGCTGTGAGGGCAGCCCTACAAAGCACTATAGAGACTCCGTGGTTCTCATGCTTACCCCATCTGCTCAGAGACTGAACAATCTGGGCTGACAGGTGATGTCCTTTTGGATGAAACCTCCTTTCTTACCAATATGAGATGAGTGTAAAAAATTCTTTAATTTTTACTGCTGCATTTACTTCTTCAACATTTTAGCAAGTTATGATATAGATAAAGTAGAATCCATGACAATTCTTCAATCATAATCATGGCCATCATAATAAGTTTAGGATTCTAGTATTATATCCCACTGAAGCTTTTGGTTCATTTCAGAGAGGAGGGAAACGAGCTGTAATAACATTAACTTCTGTGTAACTCCGTGCAGTTTGAAGAAGAAAAAAAAATTATGGTTAAGATCATACTGGATTTTTTATTCTACCCAAACACCACAATACAAACTATTTGAGTTTTATGCCAAATTAAAACTTTACAACTACATAGTATTCTTAAACTAAAACATTTTAAAGATAGTAGTGAAATCTCAGTAAAATTTTAAAGTGGAATATTTAAATTAATAATTACAGGAAGGCTTTTCAATACTTGTAAGTTACATGTTTTCCAAATTTTATGCCAAATATTGACTTTCAATTTTATGTATGTAATAATTAATGCAACCCTAGAAGTAGAGGACCAGGATGTCTGCTGTGAGATAGTGTCTTCTGGACATAACAGGAAAGTTGAACCCATGAAATTCATGCAATATGGTTCCTTAAACAAGCCCTTTATGATGAAACACCAGTTCATATGTCAAACATAGATGGGGAAATTTTTACAAGGTTTGAACCCTAGATAAAGCACTGTAGGCAATCAAGGACTTCTGAGAGAGGGACAATCAACTTTCAGTTTTCTCTAAACTCAATAAAATGAAAAAAATTGTATACTCTGTCTCTCTGTCCCCCCCTTCTCTCTCTCTCTTTCTCTCTCTCTCTCTCTCACACACACACACAAACACACACACACAGATAGAGACAGAGACAGAGGCAGAGATAGAGAACAGAGAGCGACATAAGAGAAATAGAGACTGAGAGAGTGCTCTGTGACCTGGGTGTAGATTGCTGCTTCAACACTGACAATTGAATTAATGGAAGGTTAAAGATAGCAGCTTATTCTTAAGCAAAAATAATGATCAGTTTTGCTTATGAATCTTCAATTTTGCTACAACTCAGCAGGAAAGCCCCAAATATGATCTACACACAACTTTAACAAGAATACAGCGGTCAAATACAAGATGATAGGAAATATAATGTTGTACTGTATCAACCAGATACATCCTGTCTGTGGCTGGGGTATTTAGCTTTTTTTTTTTTTTTGTACATTGAGATCCTTCTGAGAAAGCTGACCACAGGCTCCTTAGGCACTCTAAAATCTGGTGGTAAGGTTTCAGTGCCGCCATCTCATGGAAGTTAGAAGTAAACCATACTAACCTTTATGGCTGTCCTCAGAATCATGGAGTTTGATGTCACACTGTGCTTGAATAACTACTCAGATTTGAAATGGATGATGGATAGACTCTACCTTTTAATTGGATAAGAGTTAAAAATCATCATGGCAGGGTGTGACTACACTCAGAAAACATTACCCACATTTTCGAAATTCTCTTTACTGACAGGGCTAAGTGTTTTTTCTTTACCAATAAGGTTATGTCCTTCGTAACACAGAAAGTTTGGACAAACACAATGAAGTGGAAGCAGTGTTATCACACTAAAGGAACTTTAATTAAAGAAACTAAGGCTGTAGTTTCCAAAAGTAATCTAAGTCTATGTGTTCAACCACAGAATTCTGTCATAAATGGAACTCTCCAGGCTGAACATCTAACAGAGTAGATACTATCAAATCATTACTTGAAAGTTTTGGGTGCTGTCAGTCCAGACAGTACATGGGCTGCTTCTTTAAGGACCAAGGCTGGTAAATTGTAAGAATTTTAGATCTAAAAATATTACTGAAAGTTAGGAATTTCATCATAGGGCAGCCCTGAACTGATTTCCAATTGATTTCATTATGCTCCACTCAGCACCTGACAGTGTGCTACACACCTGGGTGCTTAATAATATGATTCCATGATGAATTCCTATTGTAAACCTGTCCTAGAATTAAAAGTATGTCGCTGTGTGATTTGAGGTACAGAACTGGAGTGCTTTCCCATTTTATTCATTTAATAAATATTTATTGAGGATACTCAAGGTCATAGGTTTTAATTATGGGTTTTGAGGGCAGACCACAGGAGAACTAATAAATTCCTAATCATTTATTTGAAAGTACATGAGTTCAGGGCAAGTGGCATAATTCCAATCTATTTATTCAACTGAAATATATAAAACACTGTGTCCTAAGACTGTACTTTTCATCCTTTATGAAAAGGTACAATGTCACTTTGGAATGTAATGGCCAGTTAACCATGTACTGTCCCACATATAGGCCAAGGTCTCTGGTGAATGACTTTGTAGCTCTATCTCAGGGAATATGTGCTAGCTCAGTTTTTGCTAACTTGAAAAAGGTAGCCTCATCTGGGAAGAAATGAAAACCAAGCGAGAAAATGTCTCTCTCAGATTGGCCTTGTGGGCAAGTGTGTAGGGGTACTATCTCAATTGTGGGTTATTTCTGCGACAAACCAGAGCATGTTGTTTTGGGAAGGCTTGTAAAAGTGTTTGGAACTTTAGGCAAGGAA
The DNA here is from genome assembly GCA_902168325.1 of Peromyscus nudipes. Taxonomy (NCBI): domain Eukaryota; kingdom Metazoa; phylum Chordata; class Mammalia; order Rodentia; family Cricetidae; genus Peromyscus; species Peromyscus nudipes. Next base: position 34,625 of record CABHPH010125551.1, read on the forward strand.
AGCCATTGAGTGCTCAAAACTTAATGGAAGTGCAGACAATGGAGGCCTAGGTTCTAAAGTTTAGACTGAGTTTAAGAGTCCCTAAAAGATGTTATCAGGGCCATTTCTGTGATATTGTGAATTAAGACTATGTGGTTTATGGTTATCCAAGACCAAAGAATCACCTGTGATTAAGAAGAGATTGGTGCCACTGAAATGAAACCTTTGCCTCTTTAGGACAGTTGGTGCTGGTTATCCATGGCTGAGAAATTATCTCTGATTAAAAAGAGACCAACATCATTGAGGGGAAATATTCTTGGAAGTGTTTCCTCAGGGTTAGCACATGGACATCATGATTCAGAGAGGGCTGCTATGTAACTCAAGCTAGAAGCTGAATTTGGTAAAGTGGAAGAATTTCCCAACAGTGCTGTTTTTGGTGGTAAGAAAATTCCAAGATTAGAAAGAGCATGGAGAGGAAATAGGTTTGGCATTTTAAGAGGCCAGGAAAGGTCACTGGTACAGCCTCAGGTACAATGGAGATCATAAGATTAAATGGTTATGGAGAATGTCTTAGTTAGGGTTTCTATTATTGTGAAGAGACACCATGATCACAGCAACTTTTATAAAGAAAAACATTGGATTGTGGTGACTGGAAGAGGTTCAGTCCATTATCATCATGGTGAGACATGGTGGCATGCAGGCAGACATAGTAGCATACATGCAGACATGGTGCTGGAGAAGCAGCTGAGAACCCTACATCTTACTGGCAACAGGAAGTGCTCTGTCTCACTGGGTGGTATCTTGAGCATATATGAGACCTCAAAGCCTGCCTCCACTCAGCATACTTCCTCCAACAATAGCATACCTACTCAAAGCCACACCTCCTAATAGTGCCACTCACTTTGGGCGCCATTTTTTTCAAACCACTACAGAGAGAAACTGCAACTTGATACCATGTAACAGGATGGTAGTTGTGGGATGACTCAGCCCTAACCATCCTAAGTGCCAGCCAGCCCAAACCAATAATGAGAGCATGCACATACTTCCTGAGAGCCAACTGGATCTACCTAAAAGCCTGAGCAACAGCAGCTGAGATATAAACTGAGATGGCCTGAACCAATGAGAGGCAGCCATGTCACACCAGCAGATGTATATTCATCAAACCTTCCCCTGGAATATGGTGGAGGGTATATAAGGCTTGCCTCTTCCTGAATAAACTGAGCTTGTTGTTTCAACATCCTCCCAGAGTCTGTGTCATTGACTCCATGTCTACTCACTGCCTTCCCCAAAGGGAACCTCACAGGACCCTGCCACAGGTAGTCTCTTTGGAGAACCCAGGAGATCACTGATGAAGGTACAGTATTAGTTATAGCAGATACCCCAGGATTTGAAGGGGTCATGAAGAGAAGCTGAAGAGTGGGATCTGAGGAATGGTTGGAGTCCCTGTAGATACCCCAGAAGAGGCTACTGGTGAAGGTACAACCTAATTTTCAGTGAGTACTCCAGCACATTGGAATGCCAGGCATATGAGAAAACCATGAAGGACAGCAGCAGGTGTGGAGTGCAAACAACCTGAAACTATGAGACGAGCTATGCTTGCTTTAGATGGCAGGACAAGAGGAGCAGAGGTGTCCAAGCCCTTTGGGTCCGGCAGATTGTTAGTGAGTACAAGATGTGAGAAACAGCTGTTGAGGTTTAATTTACCTTGCTCTGTGTTGGTTTTGATTTGATGTGATTGTAACTGTGCCCTGGTTCTTCCCTCTTGGAATAGGAAAGAACATAGTGTGTTTTTGATTTTGTGACTTCACATGAACCCACAGATAAGGAACTTCAAATATTCTGAAGGGACTTTGAACTTTTAAAAGGTGATGGGACTATTAAGATTATATTATGTTTTATTGTGATTTTAGCATGAGATCTTGGGGATAAACAACACAAAAAGACAGGTTTTCTTTTCATTGTGGTTTGTTTTTGTGTCAAGTCAACAAGGGGTATTTTGTTCTGGTAAGGCTTTTTTTTTTTATCAACTTGACACATGCTAGAGTCATTAGGGAAGGGGGTGGTCAATGGAGAAAGTACCTCAGTCAGATTCTTCTGTATGCATGTCTGTGGGGTATTCTCTTGCTTAAAGTTTGATGTGAGTGGGCCCAGCCTGCTCTGGAAAGTGTCATCTCGGTGGTAAAAAAATTGGAAGCTGATTGATCCATGAGTAACAAGCCAGTAAGCAGCATTCCCTAGTGATCTCTGCTTGAGTTCTTGCCCTGGTTCCCCTACAGCCCCCATGAGGGGTTGTAAGCTGAAAATTGTAATATGAAACAAATCCTTTCTTCTCCAAGTTGCTTTTGGTCGTGGTGTTTGTCACAGCAACAGAAAAGCCAACTAAGACACAGTCTATTTTCTAATATTTTAGTCAAATCCTTATATATTTTTATACATTAGAATTCACTTTTAGAATTCAAAATTACTGTAACCATTTGGAGACCTTTAATTTCTCATTAACTTATTTACTAAAATGGACCTGAGCAATGAACTTCTAATTAAGATTATCAGAAAACCTTTTGTGCATTTAAATAACTACTTTCTTCACTATTCTAAAGACAAATTCCTAAAGTATCTCATGAAAACCTGCCTTTCATAGGTGCTTAGATCACTGACCTGACCTGATTGCTTTGTGTTATTCTTTATCAGTATAAAAATTTCTAAGGCACAGGTCTCCTTCCATGTGGAGCATGAAATGGCAAGAGCATTATACATTATCTGTGAATTAAATATTCAAATGCTTAGACTATCAGGAAGAGATGACCAACGCATGCTGTGAAATAATATAATAATAGAATGCCAGAAAGAGAAGAGTTTACTAAAACAAAACAAAGCACATATCTATTTCTCATGGTTTTTGTAGGGCAGAAATCTGTCAAGGACCCTGTATCTGTACGCGAAGATCTATCTGTTGCTGACCTATGGGAGAGAGAGGGCCATAAAGAGAGATGGGGAAAGATGGAGAGGAATTTGGTTCAACGCAAACCAAGTCTTTGAGTAGCTAACTTGCATCATGACAGTGACATTTGCCCAATAAGGGCAAGGTCCTCACAACCCAATTATCTTTCTTTTTTGTCAACGAGCATATTCATGACTTATTTTTCTTCATTGATTTAAAAATTATTGTGCATATCAGAATGCTGCATATACTGTTATGAGACAATTCTACATTCTTTTTATTTTTCTAAAATATTTATTTTTTTGTATGTGCATGTAATGTGTGTGTACACACATGCACACACACACACACACACACATCTAGTTTGGTTGTCAACTTGGCATACCTGGCGAAGGAGACTTTTAATTGAAGAATTGCTTCCATCAGATTGGCCTGTGGATAAGTCTGTGGGGGCATTTTCTTGATTACTGATTTATGTAGGGGGGGTCCAGTCCAAAATTAGTGATCCACCCTTAGATAGGTGAACTGAGCGGCATGAAAAGTAGTTTAAGCAAGCCTGAAGAAGCAGGTCAGTAAGCAGCTCTCCTGCATGGTCTCTGCCTGAGTTCCTGCCTCTAGTTTCCTGTCCTGACTTCCCTCAGTGAAGGACTATGAGCTGGAAGTGTAAGTCAGACAAAACCCAAGTTGCTTTGTGTCCTGGTGTTTATCAGAGCAATAGAAAGCAAACCAGAACATGTCTTAAAGGTGAACCTCCTTAACACTGTGCCTTGGAAGACTAGTTCAATGGTACATTAACCATATCATACCTAGTCAAACCAAAACATAGCAAAGGCTATTTTCCTTATCCCTCAACTTAGAATCATATTTTGAATATGATTAAAAAAAAAGACTTTTACTCCTCATGCAAGCACCTTTTTTTTCCCAAATAAAAAGAAGTGTTATCTTCAATGAAAATCAGGGTGACTCACATTCTACCCGCCAGACAGCTGTAATGTTGTTACCCAGCTGCTAGGCTCATCCCTAACTCATAGACTCTGTTCAGGCAGGGGCTGTCCATGAATTGTATCACTTAGATGTCTAAATGGGAATCATTACTTTATAAAGCAGTGTTTAGAATGACTGTCATTTAGATATTTTTTCAACTAGCATATTTATAGCTTAGTCTTCACTATTGTTTTAAACATTATTGTGCATATAAGAATGCTACATCTACTGTTATGAGATGATTCTGTATTCTTTTAATTTTTTAAAAATTATATTCATTTTGTGTGTGTATGCATGTGTGTGTGTGTGTGTGTGTGTGTGTGTGTGTGCGCGTGCGCGCGCGCATACATGCACCATAGCACATGTGTGGGTTAAAAGAACAACTTATGGAAGTCTGCTTTCTCCTTTCACCACATGGGTCCTGGGATCAAAGTCACATCTTCGTGCTTGGCAACACATACCTTTACCAAAGCTATCTCACAGTCTTTAAATGGGAGAATGTACAAATGAGGCTTAAGTGAGATTAATACTCCTTTTCCTGAGTTCTAACGATTTCTCCTGTTCAAATATTTTTCCACCCTTGCAGCTCACTTGACTTGCTCTTCAGATAAAAGTAAAGTTAAACTCTATTTGATTTTATAATGATCCACTTCAACTGGCAATGATAGGATTTGTGCCTGGATTTTATGACTTAACTAATCTGTTCCTAAAACATGTTGTTTGCTCATTTTTTTGTTGTTGTTATGGTTGCTGTGAGTTGAATTATTCACTCCCATAGTGAAAGACCAGTGAATTTGCAAAGGCTCCTGCTTCCTATGGAAATAAAATCTCCCTGAAGAAATCAATCAGGGTAAAGGGGGCTGATTTAGTGAAGTAGCTAAATCAAAGGTGGGTTGGTTGTATTGACATGAGTGAAAGAGTTTCGTGTCAAGGTTTTGATGTGTATAGTAAATTATCACTTTAGTAATAAACATTTGTAGTGCAGTAATCCTGTTCTTCCTTTTCTGCATCAATCCAAATCTTTCTCAAACCCTTCAACAGATGGCCCAATAATGTTAGCAATTACATGTTATTTTTCCCCTCTGGGTATCCTCACATCATAATGTTATCCTCATCATACTATTATCTCAGACCATGCTATTGGTCTGAGATAGCAATTGGCAGCTAATGTGTCAGATATTACAACTTCTTTCCTATGATTTATAATGGAAACATGACTACCTCCACTTGTGTAAGTCTTGAAGAATAGTAAAATGTGATTAGAAAACTTTTTTTATTAAGAAAAATTTTTCATTCATTTTACACACCAAAGATTCCCTTCTTCCTTCCTCCTGCCTCTCTAGACTCCTTCCCAATCAACCCCCCTACCCCCACACAAGAAGGTAAGGGCCTCCTATGGGGAGGCACATCCAGTAGAGACAAGTCTAAGCCCTTCCCCCTGCCTCAAGGCTGCACAAGGTGTCCCATCATAGGTAGTAGGCTCCAGAAAGCCCCCTCATGCACCAAGGATGGATTCTGATTCTACTGCCAGCAGCCCCCCCCCAAAGCAGATCAAGCTACACAATTGTCTCAACATGCAGAGGGCCTAGTCCAGTCTCATGCAGACTCCACAGCCATTGATTCAACTTTCATGAGTTCCCACTAGTTTGGTTTGATCGTCTCTGTAGGTTTCCCCATCATGGTCCTGATGCACTTGCTCATAGAATCCCTCCTCTCTCTCTCCTACTGGACTCCTGGAGCTTGGCCTGGTGTTTGGCTGTGGATCTCTACATCTGCCTCCATCAGTCATTGGAGAAAAGTTCTGTGGTGACAGTTAGGGTTTTCACCAATCTGATCACTGGGGCAAGCCAGTTCAGTTCAGGCACCCTCTCCACTATTTCTAGTAGTCCAAGCTGGGGTCATCCTTAGGGATTCCTGGCAACTTCCCTAGTACCTGGTTTCTCTCTATCCCTATAATATCTCCCTCCATCATGGTATCTCTCTCATTGCTTTCCCACTCCATCCCTGTTCCAGCTCAACCATCCAATTCCCTTATATTCTCATCCCCTATCCCCTACCCTCAATAGCCCACCCCTCAATCCCAGTTCATTCTTGGAGATCTCATCTATTTCCACTTCCCAGGGCAATCCATGTGTCCCTCTTTGGATCTTCCTTGTTAGCTAGCTTCTCTGGAGTTGTGGGTTATTGTCTGGTTATCTTTTGCTTTACATCTGGTATCCACTTATGAGTGGGTACATACCGTGTTTGTCCTTCTGAGTCTGGGTTACCTCACTCAGGATGATATTTTCTAGTTCCATCCATTTGCCTGCAAATTTCATGATGTCATTGTTTTTTACTGCTGAGTAGTACTCCATTGTGTATATGTACCACATTTTCTTAATTCATTCTTCAGTTGAGGGGCATCTAGGCTATTTTCAGGTTCTGACTATTATGAATAATGCTGCTATGATCATAGTTGATCATGTGTCCCTGTGGTAGGATTGAGCATTCCTTGGGTATATGCCCAAGAGTGGTCTCACCATTATCATGTTACATACAACAAATAAAGGCATTTATGTTTGTAGAAATAGACTCAAAGTTTAAAGAAATATTTAAAATCCTATATTAAATGATATTTACCTTCACACAAGCTATTTTCTTTAAATTGTTTAGTATTTTATTACAGATAACTATAATTCTTAAGATATAACTATTTGTTCTTCATGTGTGCATTTGTGTACATAAATTATTTAGTGTAAAATTTTCTTACAGTTAGGCAACAATTTCTATTTTGTTGTTCTAGAAGTCATTAAATAATCCAGTAATCTTGAATGTTTCTGGATGCTTTTATCTTAGTTTCCCATGAATGAGAAACTAACTTATTTTTACTTAAGTAATTATTGGAGTACAATGGTAGACTCTTCCATACCAAGTTCACCAGCCAGTTTTGAAGAAGATGCACTGAACTTAATAACGAAAATACATTTCAACTAGACAGAGATCATATAGAGCTTTGTGTTTACTAGTGTTTAGTTGTCCTTTACCTCATGTGGCTTGAAGTTCACATACCTTGACTACTTAATCCCAATCAGCTCTATGAGAGACAGACTACAGTGGTCACTTTCTAGAAACCAGGAAGTAGCAGAGAAGGCATTTATTTACGTGTCCCTGGTCAATATGAGAGTTGCAAAACCATAATTTGGATGTTTCATCCACACAGGATTGACTGCAGGCCAATTTGATGGTGACATCTCAATTTAGGTTCCCACTTCTCAGATTGCTTTAGCTTGTGTGAAGCTGACAAAAACAAACAAACAAATAAACACCTCCCCAAAACTAATCACTATACAAGCGCACCTCCCAGAGTGCAGAATGATCGTTGCTATAGTTCTTTGGTTCTCATCATGTGAACAGAAAACATGACATTTCAGCAACCACCCATTTAATCCTCACAACCACTCTCTGTTCACCTATGCTAGCTACCCTTGGACTTTTGGTGCTTCTGTCCGTCATTCCTGAAGCTCAGAGTGTTGTTATTTTAAAACAATGAAGGGTGCTTTTGAATGTTTTGTGGAAACTTACAATCGTCTAACCTAATGAAAATATTCATTAAGAGAGTACACCAGATTACACAGGATGTGAAAGTAGTGAGAGATTGTTACTTGGCACTAAAGGGTTAAGTGGTTGTAGAGATTGGAGAGATCAGAGGATACAGAGTAGGGTAGCCTAAATTTATAGTATATGAAGAAACTTTATATAAATCCACTATCTACTAGTTTGCACATTATATATATACATATATGTATATATACACACACATTTGTGTGTGTATCATATACAGTACATATATGAATTTGAAGAGAAGAGGTCTCTTCATGTGAGGACAATGTTACTCCTAGGAGATATGGGTTATTAAATGAAAATTTCAGCACCAGGCACAGGTTACTTCCCAACAAGTTATTGGTAAAGGAGACACCACAGACCTTTTCCATTCCTCTTTGCTGCCCATCATGACTAAACGATAAGACCCTCTTTTAGAAGAAATCATTTTCTTTGGATAGAGGATATAGAAAAATCAACCTCGAATTCACCAGGAAACTATCTTGTTTCTAGCTAGCTTACGTAGTGCCAGAAGACACATGCAGGTTGTTGGGGGAGAAAATACATCGGGGATTTTACCCAGTGCTTCACTGTGGATGCAAGTATACTGACCACGTAAGGCATCCCCACAGGTGCAGCAGTGGCATGAAGGTTATGGGAGTAACCAAGTACTTTCTGATTGGATATGAGGCCTGCTCCACAGGAGGAACTCAAGCTTGGTACTAGAAACATGGTAAAATCCATGACTGTGGACATATTGTCAAATTGTATTCTTATTATTTATGTTTATGTCCATAGAATTATACTGTTTTCAGCTTTGCTCTAAGATGCTTGCTCTTTGTGTGTGTGTTTGGTTTTTCGGACAGGGTTTCTCTGTGTAGCTTTGCGCCTTTCCTGGAACTCACTTGGTAGCCCAGGCTGGTCTCAAACTCACAGAGATCCGCCTGCCTCTGCCTCCTGAGTGCTGGGATTAAAGGCGTGTGCCACCACCGCCCGGCTGTGTGTGTTTTTATACAGAGACTTACAACTGCTCAAAGTGCTGAGTGGAAATATCTTTGAATGCTCAGCTGTGGGTGGGTCTTCTCTACCAACCTCCTCGCATCAAGGTTCGGGACTTTGAGAAAGAGGAACAGATGGAGAGTAGAGTTGTGAAATGGACTTCTGGACTTGAGAAGGCAGTTGCGTGCATCAACTCACACCAGGTTTGTTTACCTGAACAAGACCTGCAAAAGATAAAGGCAGTCAAATTGCAGCACAAATGGTTCAGAGTCCCCAAATGCCCTACCCCTATTCTAGGAGTTATCAGCAGTTTAAAGTTGCCAAGAGATGGAGAATCGTTCATCTTTGGTGATATGGTCACTGGTAGATTCCTGATGCTCTAGTGGGTTGCCAAACACCATGTATATGAAGGTAACACTGATTGGGTTTGGGGGTTACTAATTATAAAAAAAAAAGCAGGGCAGGAAGCTAGGAGGGAGGAGAGGTTGGAGGCACTAGTTGGAGAGAGGAAGTGGTGGATGAGTATGATCAATGTGCTTTGTATAAATTTATAAATCTTTCAAGGAATGAAATATGGTCTTTATCAAATTACATTCGAGAAATAAAGTTTAGTTTGTGGACAGGCGTCAGTCAGAAGAAAAGAAAGGGCAAATGGCCTTCTGCTGCTAGCATGAAGGCTTCAAGTTTGAGTAACTGCAGAGTGCTCTCATGAACAGGGTGAA
>CABHPH010125552.1:0-22609 GCA_902168325.1 Peromyscus nudipes
TTTTCAAATAAGTGTATTCTGAGCCCGGGATACTTGGGGAAGTTTTAACTCTGGTTTTCAGAAACATCCCCAGTTGTCTGCCAGGGGCATAATCCAGTTATTTGTATGGGACTCAGTACTTGGTCACATCACAGCTCTCCACTTAGTTCTGATCGTTACAGAAGTTGACGTTCAAAGTTTCTGCCCCAAATACGTGAACAGTGATCCACAAACATGTGGTCTTTGAGAGACGACTGCAAGAAGTCAGGCAGAAAAACGGGTCCCTTGTTGAGATGTAGGGTGTAGGGCCAGGCATACTAGCGCTAGTCTTTAATCCTAGCACTTAGGAGGCAGAGGCAAGCCGATCTGTGGTGAGTTCAAGACCAGCCTGGTCTACCTAGAGAGTTACAGGGCAGACAAGACTACACAGTGAGATCCCATCTCAAGAAAAATTAGGAAAAGGTACTGTTACAACTTGAAAGCTTATGGATTGGCTTTCTCATGTGCAGTTTGCAAACGAGATTACTAACAATAAGATTAATCACTGTGGACTCACTCCTCAGAGAACAGTTTGATTTTGCATTTCATGAAGGATAAAGTGCTGGTTGATTTAATAGATATTTATTTTGTAAGTGGTTCTAGCTTCAGGGTTTTTTGATTTTGGGGGTTGGGGGTTGTTGTGTTGTTCTTTGGTTTTTCGAGACAGGGTTTCTTTGTATAGTCCTGGCTGTCCTAGAACTCACTAGTAGATCAGGCTGTCCTCGAACTCAAGAGGTCCACCTGCCTCTGCCTCCCGATTGCTAGTATTAAAGGCATGCACCACCACACCTGGTTGTTGTTTTATTGTGTTAATTTATTTAAGTGGTCAGGAGATATTTTCAGTCTTGGTATTAAATAGTTGTAATATACATATTTATTTACTCATTCAACAAATGTCATATACCAGCCTCAGTGTTAGAGGCTTTTTTCTGTTTGTTTTGTTTGTGTGTGTGTGTGTGTGTGTGTGTTTTAATGATGATGATGATTGTTTGAGAGATGATGGTCTCTCTGTGCAGTCCAAGTTGACATTAAACCACCTCAGCTTCCTGAGAGCTTTCAGAGGTAAACAGTATGCTTGGTGATACTAGCTTTTGAGAATGTAGCTGTGCTAGGGTAGATATGTTCCTTGTTCTTTGGAACCCAGCTGAGCTTTGGAATTAAACATTCTCCTTTCCCAACTCTAGAGGGTAACAGAGATAAATGATGTGTAATAATAAATGCTTGAAATTATTTTTACATGATATACATTTAATCAAAAATCTCAAACTAAGTAATTAATAATGTACAAATTTATGTATACACAATAATCAATTGTAGTACAAATTAAAATTAAAACAATTGGGGCACACCTTTAATCCCAGCACTTGGGAGGCAGAGGCAGGTGGGTTTCTGAGTTTGAGGCCAGCCTGGTCTACAGAGAGAGTTCCAGGACAGGCAGAACTACAAAGGGAGACCCTGTCTCGAAAAACCAAAAATAAATAAATAAATGGGGATTATGTCCTTCTGTACATTGTTAGTTTTAATATGTATGTATTGCTAAAATTAATATTAGCAGAGATTAATTTCTCCCGAGTTATGGAAACTACGCACGCCATCTTTTTTTTCCCCCAACAAGATCTCATGAATCCCAGGCTAGCTTCAATCTTTCTCTAACCAAGGCTGACCTAATTGTCCCATCTCCACTTCCAAGTGCTGGGGTCATGGCTCTCTACCACAGCATCAGGTTTTGTGCAGTGTTGGGGATAGAACCCAGGGCTTCATGCTTGCCAGGCAGACACTCTACCGACTGAACCATATCCCCAGCTAACAGAGAGTTCTCATGAGTCCTCATACCCAGTGAATCTTGTTTATGTAATGTTAGAAACTGTTCTAACCAGTTTTTGTAGCCTGCATGAATGTTATTATCCTTCCTCATTCCATCCTTGAAGGACAAGTTCAAGAAGAGTGAATGTGATGTATTGAAGAGTTCCTGAGAGTGGGAGAGGTTCCAAGTGAGGACTACCCACCTGGAGGTTCCTTTTATCTCTTTCCTAAGTGTACGTATATGTGCCTGCATGAGTTTGTTTATATGAGTTTATTTGTACCATGTGCACACAGTGCCCCAGAAGGTCAGAGGACACTAGATTCCCTTAAAACTAGAGTTACAGGTGGTTACTGTTAGGTCTGAAACCCAGGACAAATGGCTAACTAAGGCGCCTATTTAACATAACAAAGTGGACCTGTCCCATGGGTTCTCCCATCAGTCCCTACCTGTTACAAGGTATGGCTGGCATACCCCTTCCCCTACCCTGAACTCTCTAGCCCAGGGGCTAGGCTGCCCTTCTCCCAGCTGCCCTTCCCTATATAATCCAGCCATTTTGATTACCAGGCCCTTTCGTCTAACCTTTACTCTCCTGCCTCTCCCCTCTCCCCTCTCCCCTCACCCCCCTCCCCTCTCCACCTCAGGATCATGTTCACTCTGGACTGTCACAGACGTCTCTGCCTCTGATTATGTTTTCCCTTTAATCTACAATAAACTTTCTCTCCACCATACCTAGGAGCAGTCATGTCCTTTTTTATATCTTCTTTTTCATTCGGTTATGAGCTGCCTGGTGTGGGTGCTGGGAACAGAACCCAGGTCCTCTGCAATGGCAGTGCAGTGGGCACTCTTAACTGTAATAGGTCTTTCTTTGGACCGCCAGCTCCCAAATAATGACATGGAGACTTACTAGTTATGAAAGCTTGGCCTTAGCTTAAGCTTGTTTCAGTTAGTGCTTTTAACTTAACCAGTTTTTATTAGTCTGTGTTCGGCCACATGGCTCATTACCTCTCCTCAGGACTGTACTCCAACTTCCCTCACATCTCACTAGCAAATCTCTCACCTCCGATTCTTCCCCAAAGTTCCTCTCTCCCCGGAAGTCCTGCCTGTCCCCTCCTGCCTAGCTATTGGCCATTCAGCTCTTTATTAAACCAATCAGAAGGTGCCTTAGGCAGGTGAGGTAAAACAGAGACATCTTCACACAGTGTGATCAAATAATCTGCAACACTCAACTGCTCTTAAAAGCCCTAAGTAGTTCCTTTTTTCATGTTTAAGGGTTTTTAAACAATTTCATTAAACTTATACAACCTCTACTTGACATAAATAACAAAATTGAATTCTGGCTGACATTTTTAATGTCTTTTCCTTTGACTAAGCATTAATTTACTAGATTTAAATCTTTTGGTTTGATTTTGTTGTGGTTACTGTTTGGGGTGGGATTGTTGTTGGGTTTTTTTGAGATAGTCTCACTAATGTAACTCTGCTGTCCTGGAACTACGTAGACCAGGCTGCATAGTGAATTTGAGGCCAACCTGAGCTACACACAAGAGCCTATCTTTTTTTTTTTTAATTTATTTTTTTTTAATTATACTCATGATATTCATTAATTACATTCATGATATTAATTACATTTGTGGTATCCATTGATTACATTTGCAGTATTCATTCAATAATTACATTTATGATATTCATTAATTGTATTGATTTATTACATTCATGATATTATGTCATGATACTACTGTCCATTTGTGGGGTTTTTCCATCACACAAAACAGAGATTCTGTACTTAGGAAATCATTGCTCTATATTCCTTTCTTCTCTGTCTTGAGATAACATCTAATCTTTCTGTTTCTATGAAATTGTATATTCTATGTATTTCATGTAATACAATTCTATAGTATTTGTCCTTTTTTTAATGTAAAAACAAGAGCCTATCTTAAGAAAAGCAAACAAAATAAAAAGTTAAAAATCTATGCATAAAATGATTACTCTGTATTCTTCATTGTCTCTCCAGGAAGAGGATGGGTGATGCTGGTCCCAGAATGGAAGTGTGTCCTTATTGTAAGAAGCCATTTAAGCGATTAAAAACCCACTTGCCACACTGTAAGATGTTACCTGCTGATCAAAAAGTGTATCAGTCCAAGCCAGCTACACTTTCACGTGCTACAAAAGAGAAGAGGCCTACCAAAGACCTAACCAAAGCTAAAAGGAAAGGGCTAGAGACAGAGAGTGCACAAGGAAATGTGAAATCAGAAAAGGGCAGATCAGCATGGACAGCTGCCACCATTCCCCTGCCGGCGGATGTCTTGGAAAGAGCGGGTACAGCAGAGCCAGGAGGAGAAACCAGAAATCAAAATCAGCCCTCCTTCCAGGCATTCAAACATGCCACGCCAAAGGTGGCTCTGCAGGGAGTCATGACCCCTCAGGCTCCTGCATCAGACGCCCCCTCTCCTGAGACAGAACTTGCCAGAGATGTGACTGGATCCAAGGGAAGTCCATGTCATCCCTCAGAGACCAAAGCATCTGTACAGGTTGGCTCAATGGCACCAGTTTTATCTAATCAAGATAGAACATACTCCTCAGCTCAGCCTCATGCTAAACCAGCCACTTCTGCAAGTCTGAAATTGGACACACTCGATCCCCAAAGAGAGAAGCTTCTGGCAAAATTCTTAGATGTGCCTGTTAGTAATTATCATTCTCCAAAGAATGGCAGCCATGGAGTTCAGAGAGGAGGACCCTCAGTGTTGAGCAGGGAGAGCAGTTCCCGAGACGGAGGCCACCTCTCAGGAGTCTCTCCCGACCCTGCTAATGCTGAGACTCAGCAGAAGTCAGAATCCCTCCTCTTGGGCCTTCATACCGCTCCACTGGCTAAAGCGCAAGTCAGAGAGCACCAGGAACTTGGCCTCGGAGCAGAATTGTGCCACAGCAAGGGAAATACTGAGAACAGCATGTCTGCCACAGAAGTACAGGAACAGGCTTACTTAGGCCTTGGTGGTAAGGACCCCATTTCACCCACAAAGGCAAAAGCAGAGGCAGCCCTTGCACTTTTGGACATATTTACTCCACCAGAGGGAACTTCGAATAAGCTTCTCCCTGTACCAGAATCAGGGCGTCAGTGCCTCGCCTCTCTGGTTGTGAAGTCTCCTCCAGAAGACAAAACCCAATTCTATGGCCAGAGTCAAGTCCCTGCCATACCGCTATTAGTGGGAAGCAAGAGGGACGTTCTGGAACCCAAGTCTTTCCGCCAACCCCATGCAGCCCAGACAGGGTACCACATACCATCATATTCAGCTCCGTACCCTGTTTCTAGAAGTTCCCTCATCAGTCATGTTGCTGCTGCTGACTCAGAGGTTCCTCCCCAGTCCATGGGACTGGAGTGGTTTCCAGAACTCTATCCTGGTTATGTTGGTCTAGGAGTATTGCCAAGGGGGCCTCAGCATTGGAACTCAGTGTCTCACATGCCTCCTCCTACCACTTCCCAGGGTGCGAGTATCTCGAAAGGTAAGCAGGCACATTTGCAAGGACCATCCTGCCCCTCCAGAATGCTCTGTGCCTTTGGAATAGGAGTGAGAATTACTTGTTTTCATTCGGTTAACATATTGTCACCTACACAGTCTACCCGACACTTGACTTAATTGACAAAAGAGAGCTCTCGGTCCAGGGTTGATTGTAATGTTCCTTCTTCCTTCTCTATTGAGAGTTGAGGGTTAGACTCGGGCAGGCTACTGATCCTGATAGCAGTTGAGTTTCTGTACTGGAAAGAGGCCTAACAGAAGTTCGATGGATAAGCTCAGAGCATGGAGGCACACGCCTTTAATCCCAAGCACTTGGACACAGAGGCAGGCGATCTTTGAGTTCAAGGCCAGCCTGATTTCCAGAAAGAGTTCCAGGACAGCCAGGGCAACACAGTCTTGAAGAAAAAAAGAAAAAGGAAATCTGATGGGAAAGGCTGTAAGAGATTAGATTTGAGTGTTCCTGAGTGGCAGGTAGAGAAGAAAGGCCTGTGGGTGCAGAGAATGGGTCCTCTGTAGTCCATCCATGATCACGGCTCAATTTCTTTCCGTCAGTTACCCTAAACTTGTACCTGGAAGTGAGTCCCGCTTGGACAACTAGAGAAAATAATAAAAGTCATGGTACCACACAGTTCCCAGCACTTCTGAGACCACAGCCTAACAGTGGCAGTTTTCAAGAGGTTACAGTTTGTGTTTTGAATTGAAGTATATCCCAGGCTTTATGACTTGTCTTTTTGTTGTTGTTGTTTTGGTTTTTGGTTTTCAAGTATGCGTAGATACTGGGGTAAAATGTGCACATGAGTGCAGTGCCTGTGGAGGCCAGAAGAGGGCATCAGTTTCCCTGGAGCTGGAGTTACAGGTGGTTGTGAGCTGCTAGATGAGGGTGCTGGGAACTGAACCCAGGTCCTCTTGGAAGAGCAGTATGCATTATTTACCACTTCAGCCATCTCTCCAGCCCCAAGATTTTCTTTTTCTTGTATGGTTTTAAGAGACTTTGGCCCTGCACAAATATGTACTCTGTGATTCCTTGGACGCCAATGTGTTTTTTGGTTTTTAAAGAATTTTTTTTAAATGTGTATGTGTGGTAATGTATATGTGTGTTAACTCATGTGAGTTCATGTACCATGTACACCACATGCATGCAGTTACCCATGAAAGCCAGAAGAGGGTGTCTGATCCCCAGGAACCATAGTTCAAAATGGTTACAAGCCACTACATGGGTGCTGGGAACTAAAACTGAGTCCTCTGCAAGAGTAGCAAGTGCTCTTAACTGCTGGAGCCCTCTGTCCCAGCCCCCAATGTGTTCTTTCCATCGTTAGGTAAGAAGATCATTTGAGCACTTTTGTATCCACAGCAGCCTTCACCACACCTGCTAACCCCATCTATCTTAATTTATCCTTTTATTTGAGACAGGGTTTCTCTGTGTAGTTTTGGTACCTGTCCTGGATCTCATGCTGTAGCTCAGGCTGGCCTTGAACTCACAGAGATCCTCCTGACTCTGCCTCCTGAGTGCTGGGATTAAAGGCGTGCGCCACCACCGCCCAGCTAATTTATCTTTTGTCTTGACAAGCGAAAATGAGACTGGAAAACCATGACCAGTAGAGATCATGTCTGACTTGAGCACAGGGGAAATGTGAAAAAGAAACGTGTACCTTCCTTTCTGTTTCTACTTGTTACTCGTGTGTCAGTGTGATAGGAAGGTTCAACCAAGGCGTGGTCGAGGGCACAGAACAGACAAATAAAGATGACTGTGACAGGGAGTCGGGGTCTTTCTAAGGTGTGTCGATGGTCCCTAAGTCAAGTCCACGGGGCTCCCAAACAGCAGCCTCTTGAATGCTGACATGGGCATCTGCAGTCCTGACGAGGGGATGATCCCGAGCCTAGTCCCACGTGGAGGGTCGCAGGCAAAACAGGCATGCTTAAAAAAAGTCTTCATCTGACAAATTCACCGGAAACAAAGATGAATTTGGAGGCTGTGGATGTAGCTCAGTGGTAGAGGACACACGGACATGCATTTTTAGCATGTATAAGATCCTGTGCTCAGTCACCAGTGGGGTAGGGAGCAGAGAACAGAGAGATTCCATATTTGGTTCTGGGTTTGGGGCCTAAAATAGCTCCATATACATATGTAGATTGTCCAAGATGCTTTTCAGGCCAAAATCTAAACTCTTTGGTCCATGCATTTCAGGATACATGCATCTCAACCTGTAGTAGAAAGTCATACCTCTTGCTAAAATCTCCGCAGGTGATAAAACGTGGTTTGACCAGGCATGCGCACACATAGGGGGCAGGCAATGCATTTATCACAGTGCAAGGTCTCTGTCAATAAGAGCTTTTGACCTGAGGCGGATTTTACTTCAGTGTGTAGTTTAACTGCAGCCCAGTGAGGTGCTCATCGATCCATCTGTCAGGGGTGTGCTTTTCCTGAGGCCTAGCCATTAGGACTTGCGGCTGCATGGTGGGAAGAGGTGATTCTAGATGGACTGTCACAGTGACTTCTGTTTGGAACCGTAGTTCCTTGGTTGGGACGAAGTTCGGCTGATAGAGGGAGTTCGGAACCCCTGGCGCTTACAACCTCCAGCTTCCCTCTAACGAGGCTCTTGGGAGCTGTGCACAAAGGTGAGGCTGCTGTTATGGACTGGTGGGCTCTCTGGCTGGCTGCAGGCATGTGGAGAAGTTTCTCCACTGGAGGCTGTTTAACCAAAGAGAAGAGAAAGCAGTGGTTGACATTCTCCATCTGTTTCCGTTTCAGAGTCGGGTGTCATTCAGAACCCCAAAGCTAACAGAGCAGCAGCTCCCACTTCTTAAAACACACCCCTGCCCCCTCCCCCACAGCGGTCAGCCAAGGCAATGCTGAACCTCAGCTAACCAGTCGTATTCATCTGCATTGCTCCAGAGTTTAACCCAGCTCCCAACATGGGGACGTGTGATTTGAATTTACCCAAGCCCTCCTCAGCTTAGCCTTGTCGTCTCTGGGAATGTATATACTTTGTATAGCCCACACTTATGTAGGCATGTATGTTGTGCATGTTAGAGTTCATTACCTAAGCTAACAGGGCTGACCTGAATAGTGCGAACATTCTGGGCCACACCCTGGCCACTAACCTCATGATCTGCCTCTCTTTGCACAGGCTGGGTGAGGTGCAGTACCACCATAAAGAAGAGCAGTGTTGGGGGCCTCACAATGCTTTTCGCTGGCTACTTCATCCTGTGTTGTAGCTGGAGCTTCAAGCAAATGAGTAAGCCGTCATCATCGGTAGCTTAAGTGACTCGTCACCTCCCTTGGGGCTCTGGTGGGAGTATCCAGGAGCCCTGATGAGCGAGCTGTCCCCGGGGCTCTGGGGCTCCATTAAAGGTCTCCAAGATTTGACTTACATTTACATGACTGCTCTTGCTGCCCATTAGTGATATGGTGGTGGGCTGGAGGCTTGGGTTGGTTTGTTTTTCCTGCTTTAAACCCGTCCCTGCTAGGGAGAGGTGCCCTCCTTGGTGCCTGAGAGTTCTCAGTGGAATAGAAGAAGGGCTTTCTGCCGCTTAGAGCAGGAGAAACAGAATAGTCCGTGTGCTTAAGACACAGCAGCTCCATCCATCCTTTCGTTCACTGGGTCTCCCTGTACAGATCGGGCTAGACTGACCCTCAGCACCCCTGCCCGGGCCTCTGGCCCCGAGCCCTCACTCCGTCTTCCTCAGCCTTCAGGAGCAAGGATGACAGGGACATGCTACCACACCTGGCTAGAGTCTGTATGCTTTTTGTTTGTTTTTGGTCTTTTGTTTTGTTTTGTTTTGTTTTGGTTTTGGTTTTTTTGAGACAGGGTTTCTCTGTGTAGTTTTGGTGCCTGTCCTGGATCTCACCCTGTAGACCAGGCTGGCTTTGAACTCACAGAGATCTGCCTGGCTCTGCCTCCCGAGTGCTGGGATTAAAGGCGTGCGCCACCACCGCCCAGCTTGTTTTGTTTTTTTCAAGACAGGGTTTCTGTCTAACAGCTGTCTTGGCTGTCCTGGAACTTGCTTTTTTTTAAACCAGGCCTGCCTCTGCCTCCTGAGTGCTGGAATTAAAGGCATGCGCCACCACCACCTGGCTTTTTTGTTTTTTAATTTAATTCATTTTTTTTTTTTATGTGTATGAGTGTTTTGCCTGCATGTCTGTATACCAAGTACATGTCTGGTGTCCATGGAGACCAGAAGGCGGCATCTGATCCCCTGGAACTGGAGTTACAGGTGTTTTGAGCTGCCTTGTAGATGCTGGGAATCAAACCCAAGACCTCTGGAAAATCCAACAAGTGCTTTTAACTTTGAGCCATCTCCAGCCCCTGAGCCTGGCTACCTTCAGTGTTTAAAAACAAACTCCTTGAACCAGACACGCTGGTATGTGCCTGTAATCCCATCATTCAAGAGGCTGGGGCGGGAGGATAATGAAATCTGAACACCAGACCATATTGCCTGTTTAGTTACGGTTGAACTCCTATGAAGTCCTGACCAGGAGGGAAATGCAAAAATGTCTTTTCTCATAACTCAAGATAACTTTTGTTCATTTAAATAGTAGAAAAACAGATCTGGGGGCTGGAGAGATGGCTCAGTGGTTAAGAGCACTGGCTGCTCTTCCAGAGGACCTGGGTTCAGTTCCCAGTACCTACATGGCTGCTCACAAACATTCGTAACTTCAATTCCAGAGTATCCAACACACTCTCCTGACTTCTGCAGGCACCAGACACACATGCAGTGCATACATACATGTAGGCAAAAACTCTTATTTAATAAATTGTTTTTTAATGTTAAAAAAAAAAAGAGCAGGGCGGTGGTGCATTTAATCCCAGCACTGGGGAGGCAGAGACAGGTGGATTTCTGAGTTTGAGAGCAGCCTGGTCTAAAAAAAAAAAAAAAAAAAGACTCTTAGAGAGTTTAGAAAGAAAAAACTCATTGGAGACTATCCAGAAAAAGTTTAGAATTTTTCCATAATTTACGAGGTAGCAGGAGCCTAGGCTCCTCGGTGTATTGGCTCTCCGGAGGGCAGGTGACCAAGTGACTCAGCATGAATGGGCCTGCAGCACACCTCTGCATGCTGAACATCATGCCGTAGACACCAGCTCTTGTACCAGGAATTGGGCCGTGAGTGAAACACTGGATCCCAGTACAAATGAGAAGTCCCAAAACCAAATCATGTCTCCCTAAAGACAGTGTTTGCTCCAAGTTGAACCAATCCAAAGGGTTATTTGGCCCCTGCTGTTGGTAGTAGTCATGGTAGATGTGACATTTCTGTGTTGAGACAGGGTCTCACTCTAGCCCACGTTGCTCTTGTCCTACCTCCGTCCCTGGGTACTGCTGGGGTTATGCACCAGACTTGGACTTTTTTTTTTTTTTTTTTTTTTTTTTCATCTCTGAAGCTAGAAGCTGGATGGTCTTAGGCCCAAGAAGATTTCTAAGTTTATAAAACAAAAATATTTAAACAAGCAGAGATAGAAACAGCCAATAAGGGCTGGAGAGATGGCTCAGAGGTTGAAAGCACTGGCTACTCTTCCAGAGGTCCTGAGTTCAATTCCCAGCACCCACATGGTGCCTCACAACCATCTGTAATGAGATCTGGTGCCCTCTGCATACATAATAAATAAATTTAAAAAAAAAAAAGAAAGAAACAGCCAGTAAGAGATGCCCTCCCAGGTTCTCATATTTGTCTCTGTTTGTCCCAAGAGCTGCAGCGCTGGCGCAAGTAATGATGAGCACGTCCGGGGCCACTGAGGGTGTGGCAGAGACAGCTGCAGAACATCTTTAAATTTGTACTGGGGCGGGGAGGGTGCAAATAATAAAACGGCTGAAACTACCTTTTCCTTTTCTTTTTTTCCTTTTTGGAGATCAATTTTATTAGAGTTTAAGAGAAGAAATGAGGCAGGCAAGCTGTTAATCTCGGGTGGAGAAGAGTAAAGTCATCGTATTGTGCTTTTATTTATATATATAAAGAAGGGGCCACACTGTAGCCCTGGCTGGCCCACAGAGCCATCCGCAGAGTGCTGGGATTAAAGGTGTGGGCCACCAGGCCAGGTGTAAGTCATTCTTCCACATCACAGTTCATCACTGAAGGAAGTCAGGGCAGAAACTCAAGCAGGGCAGGAACCTGGAGGCAGGAGCTGATGCAGAGGCCGTGGAGGGGTGCTGCTTACTGGCTTGCTCCCCATGGCTTGCTCATTCTGCTTTCTTAGAGAACCAGGACCACCAGCCCAGGGTGCACCTTCCCACATCAATCACTAATTAATGAACTATGGGTATGCCCACAGCCTGATTTTATGAGGCAGTTTCTCAAATAAGGTTCCCTCCACTCTGATGATTCTAGCCTGTATCAAGTTGACATAAAAATTATACAGCACAAAACACTTTCTCTCGCCGGGCGGTGGTGGCGCACACCTTTAATCCCAGCACTCAGGAGGCAGAGCCAGGCGGATCTCTGTGAGTTCGAGGCCAGCCTGGGCTACCAAGTGAGTTCCAGGAAAGGCGCAAAGCTACACAGAGAAACCCTGTCCTGAAAAACCAAAAAAAAAAAAAAAACCACTTTCTCTCAAATGCTGTGTTGTACCTTGAGAGCCTCACCACACACACACACACACACACACCCCACTGCCTCCCCTTAATACCTAAATACAGAGGTAGCCCACAGGGAAATCGTGTTGCCTGGAGATTTTTACCAAGGGGAGAAGCCCTTTTCTTCACAGTAAGGTTTAGCTAGAGTTTTTCTACCGGGCCCACAATCAGGACAAATCTCTGTCACCTGCCAGTCCCACAGCCACTCAGACCCAACCAAGTAAACACAGAGACTTATATTGCTTACAAACTATGGCCGTGGCAGGCTTCTTGCTAACTGTCCTTATATCTTAAATTAATCCATTTCTATAAATCTATACCTTGCCACATGGCTCGTGGCTTACCGGCATCTTCACATGCTGCTTGTCATGGCGGCAGCTGGCAGTGACTCCCTCCGCCTTCCTGTTCTTTTAATTCTGTTAGTCCCACCTATACTTCCTGCCTAGCCACTGGCCAATCAGTGTTTTATTTATTGACCAATCAGAGCAATTTGACCTACAGACCATCCCACAGCAGTAAGGATCACATCTTCAGGACTATAAGCTGTTTACTGTGGTAAATGGAATTTTCTGATACTTTAACCTTCTGGTTAGAAGTGATATTAGTTTAATGACCTGTCAAGCCCTGAAGGATGTCATCTCACAGGTGTAGGACAAGAGTGAGAGCCTGCATTAATAAGGGTTTGGTTGACATCGGTCAGTGTCAGTAATTGTCACTTACCCAGGTGTAGTGACGTACAGCTGTAATACCAGCACTCAAGTTTACAGGAAACAGTTTTTTTTTCCAATAACAAAATTATTTAGCTACTAAAAATGGGGGCTAGAGAGATGGCTCAGCAGTTAGGAGCACTTGTTGCTCTTGGGGTGGACTGGATTCCATTTCCATCACCCACTTGGCAGCTCATAACTATCTGTAACTCCAGTCCCAGAGGATCTTACACTCTTTTCTGAACTCCAAAGGCACTAGGCATGTGTATGGTCCATATACCTACATGCAGGCAAAATACACACACACACACACACACACACACAAATTTAGAGTTTGGTTCCCCCAGGAAGCACATGGTAGAGGGAGAGATCCAACTGCCACACCCACACATTGTTCTCTGACCTCCTCTAGAATGTGGTGTGCATGTCTCTCTTCCCCCCTACCCATCCCCACACAAATGTAATAAAAAGTCAGGGCCTGGGGATGTAGCCCAGAGGTAGCTCTTCCCTAGCATGAATGAGGTCCTGGGTATGATCTCCAGCATCAACAACAAAATCAATGCTGAATCTTAAGCCAGGTATGGTGAAACACGCCTGTAATCCCAGCACTTGGAAGGTTGAGGCAAGAAGATCCCAAGTTCAAGGACAGTCTGAACTACATAATGAGAACGTAAAAGCTATTTTAAGGGTTAAGAGAGCGCAGTGGGGCCAGGCGGTGGTGGAGCACGCCTTTAATCCCAGCACTCGGGAGGCAGAGCCAGGCAGATCTCTGTGAGTTCGAGGCCAGCCTAGGCTACCAAGTGAGTTCCAGGAAAGGCGCAAAGCTACACAGAGAAACCCTGTCTCAAAAAACCAAAAAAAAAAAAAAGAGAGAGAGCTCAGTGGAAGAGCGTATGTCGCTGGAGGCCATGGGTTTGGTTCCCTGGCACCACAGAAATAAAACACAGTGGAACTAGATGTGTGGCTATCACTTGGGAGTTAGAGACAAGGTCACCCTCAACTCTATAGTGAGATTGAGGACAGCCTGGGCTACATGAGACCCTGTATCAAGAAAGCAAGATATCACTTATCATGTTATTCACAGGCTATCTTAAATTTAATGAGAAAGCTTCTCTTATTTCACTCTTTATAATGAAAAATTTTTTTTGTTTTGTTTTTTGTTTTTCCAAGACAGGGTTTCTCTATGTAGCTTTGGTGCCTGTCCTGGATCTCACTCTGTAGCCCAGGCTGGCCTCGAACTTACAGAGATCCTCCTGGCTCTGCCTCCCAAGTGCTGGGATTAAAGGCATGTGCCACCACCGCCCAACCAGATAATGAAAATATTTTAAAAAAATAAATATGTCTGAGGGGATCATTCACCTCTTCCACCCTCAGGGAAGTATTTGGTAGCACCAGGGCAGGTGGTGTAGGTGCCCTGAGCCTCCGTTCTGAACTCTTAAATTGGGACACATTTGACCTTCCCTGAAGAGATGTGTGCCTGTCCAGTTCAAGAAGGGATGGCTGATGGGGAGGGACTGTTACTTTTCTATTGTACTGCTCTGCTAAGACACCATAACCAAGGCAACTTATAGAAGGGATTAGAGGGGTTTATAGGGTGAGTCCATGACCATCATGGCAGGGAACATGGCAGCAGCCAGGCAGCCATGCTGCTGGAGCAGTAGCTGAGAGCTCACATCTTGAGACAACAACCATGAGGCAGAGAGGGATAGAAAGGACTAAGTGGAAATGGTATGGGCTTTTGGAACCTCAAAGCCCACCCCCAATGACACGCCTCCTCCAACAAGGCCTCACCTCCTAATCCTTCCCAAACATTTCTACAAACTAGGGGGACCAAACGTTCGATTATATGAGCCTATGGGGACCATTCTCATTCAAAGCACCACAGGGACTCATTCAGATCATCATTTTATAGCTCTGAGCCTGCAGGAGGAGCTCCACAGCAGTCCACCCTTGGATCAGCTAAAATTTGGGTGCACGCTGGTGCCAGGTGTCCTGCAGAGTTCTGTCACGTGTACTGGGTCATTTTACCTGTATGACAGCCCGGGGACGTGGCTGCTTGTGCTCTAGATTGAGGAAGCGGCCTAGAGGAGGTTAGGCAGTTTTCCTACATGGCTAAAAGCTATCACATAGCATCCTAAAGTGATTCAAAATGGTAACCGAACCCGCAAACCGGCCCTTGGGCCTGTGTTACGCATTGCCTCAGCAAAGCCCTCACGCTGAAGGGGGCTAGGTAGCCATCCTCCACCTAGTCCTTCTGCAAGCTGCCTTTTTCTGTACTGGAGAAGTCCACTTAGCTGCCCCCTTCTTCCCAGTAGATAAATGGCATTGTGTCTGCTTCGTCATGGTGGAGACGACTGTCCCGGTCACTGCCTTGGCTCAGTGGGATAAGCCTTTTCTATATGCCCATGCCTAATCCCCCTGTGAGGGGGATCTTCTACGTCAGCTTGGCTGCACCAAGGAGATACACCCCTGGGTGTGTCTGTGAAGGGACTAGATCTAACTGAGCAGAGAAGACAGGCCATGAATACATGGAATCCATGTAACCAGGCTACAGTACATGGGTAGCACCCTCTCTATGTACTGGGATCCCAGACTTAATTTTAAAAAGAAAAGGAAGCTGATCACTTCTTTTTCTAGGCTTCTTTGAATGGATTCAATATGATCAGCCAGTTCATACTCCCACCATGGTCTCCCTAAGGTGGCTGTTTGGACACATCATTTAAAAAAAAAAGAAAAGGCACAGAGAAACCCAGTCTTGGAAAAACAAACAAACAAAAATAAAATAAAATATTTATTTCCAGGGCCAGAAAAGATGGTTCAGTGGGTAGAGGTGTTTAAAAAAGGGGGGGGGGGGGAATTAATACAGCTTCACATAAGACACAGAATATATTCTCAGATTTACACAAGCCATACAGGCAAACGGCTGTGGAGCTAAAAGCAACTGTTTGATTGCATTGCCCATTTTGGGGAGCACTAGAGGACTGGAGCAGTCTGCAAGAGCATGGGAGCTGAGCAAGGGATACTGACTGACCTGGTGGAGTTCAGTGCCCTTTGCTCCACTGGTCTAACTGGTTCACAGATGACTCCTCCCTCCCACAGTCAGCCGACCTCTGCCTGCTCTAATTTTTGGCAGCTTGTTCAGGCACAGGATAGACAGAAATAAGCCAGATGCTGTAGGCTGTTTTTGCATCCTGTATCTCACTGGGCTGATGGGGCTCACTGGACCACTATGTGCAGAATTCCCTGGTGAGGCCATGGAGCCCCATCACTAGGAGGACTTCCAGCTCCCTTGCTACAGGCTAGGTTTTGATGACTCCAGCTGGTACAGCTTTCTTCACTGGCATGGTGGCCTGGGTTTTGAAGAAAAGAGAGAGAGTTAAGGTCATGCCTTCTTATCAATTCTCCAAAGAAAAGTCCCAGCATGTCCAGAGAACCACAGGCTGGTTTTCTAAAGAACGTATTGGCTTCTCCAGCCTCTCGGGGGTCTTGTTCAGGAGGTTGAGGTGGGAAGACCTTGTAAGTGCTGTAGTTTGAGACCATTCTGAGAATAATCGCAAGATCTGGACCCAAAAAAGAGAGACTTAGGATTCACATTCAGCTCCCAGATTGCAGACAAGGTATTTCTTGATTTCCAAAGTTCATAAGTCAAACATACAAGAAAATAAAGGGTTCTGCCCTCTTACCTAGCATTCTGGTGAAACTGTATTTTCTTTTTGAAACTAGGTCTTGTGTAGCCCAGACTGCCTCTCTATATAACCAAGGATGACCTTGAACTTCTGATCCTCCTGCCTCCACTTTTTTCCCCCCAAGACAGGGTTTCTCTGTGTAACAGCCCTGACTGTCCTAGAACTCTCTTTGTAGACCAGGCTGCCCTAGAACTCACAGAGATCTGCCTGTTTCTGCCTCCTAAGTGCTGGGATTAAAGGCGTACACCATCTGATTATTTGGTTAAAGAGAAAAATCACAGTGTAAGACAGATAGTCATCTACCTCATAAAGGCATTGTTTATTTTTTATATTTTAGTTAATTATTTTGAGACAGGGTCTCACTATGCAGCCCTAGTACACCTGGACCTCGCTCTGTAGACCAGGCTGACCTCCAACTCACAGAGATCCACCTGCCTCTGCCTCCTCTGCGCTGGGATCGAAGGTCTACACCACCATGCCCAGCAATTCAGTTTTCTTTTCAGACAAGGACTCACTCTTTACGTAGCCTTGTCTGTCCGGGAGCTCGCTATGTAAATTAAATGAGCCTCAGACTTGCAGCAGTCAGTCCTGCAGACTCAGCCTGCTGCATGCTGGGATTATAGGCATGCACCTCCCCACCAGGCCCTCGGTTCTCTCAGTTCATATCCCTGAACCCCAGCATGGCATCCTCCTCTGCTGCAGATGTGGAGTCATGGTCTCCAACTAGGTGCTCGGCCCTCCCCTGCAGCCGTCAGCAGACCGAAGGGCTCTCCCTGCCCTGTGGGCTCCTTCACTTACCTATGGTGCAGACTGGGCCCTTGAGCTGCAGGCAGGAGGCAGGGTCCACCTCTTCTGATGGTACACCATGGGCTTTGCCTGGGAGGGGGCTGCTAGAATGTTGCCAGAAGAAGCTGGAGTTGCTGGATTCCTTGGCTGTTTGACAAGCTGCAGATAGAGTGACATCATGAGGAAACCTTGCTTCAGAGACTCCCTGTGTAGACATGGTCACCCAAATACCCGTGTTCTGTGGTTTGGGGGTTTGGTTTTTGTCTTTTGACATGAGAGATTGCTTTAGGGTGGTGGCGTTGATTTGTTTTGCTGTTCCCAACATATCTTTTTGTTGTGGTTGTTATTTGTTTTTCAAGACAGGGTTTCTCTGTGTAGCTTTGGAGTCTGACCTGGAACTCATTCAGTAGACCAGGCTAGCCTTGAACTCTCAGAAATCCACCTGCCTCTGCCTCCCAAGTGCTGGGATCAAAGGTGTGCACCACCACTGCCTGGCCATATTTTTTTAAATTAGTTCTTTGAGAATTTCATATGACATTTCTTGAGCATACACACACACACACACACACACACACACACACACACACACACACCAGAGAGAAAGAGAGAGATTTTATTTTTGAGACAGTGTCCCAGGTAACTCTGGCTAGCCTCAAATTCAAGATGCAACCAAGGGTGGCCTTGACTTCTACCTCCTCCTGCCTCTACCTCCCCAGAGTTTTTAACACTTTTAATTACCAAAAGCATGACTTTGGAAGAAGTTACCTGCTCAGTAACTTCAAAGAAAAGAGGTTTGCCGAGCTCACATTCTGGAGGCTGAGGTCTAAGACCTGGAAGGTGTGTCTGCTCAGCTTCAGGGCAGGGCCTTGTGCTATTCCAAGTGAAGAGGGAGCAGGTGCATGCAGAGAGGTCATATGGTGAGCAAGGAAGCCAGGAAAGCCAACTTGGTTCATAACAACCACTTTCATCAGGATCTAGTCCCATGAGGATGCTTGAGCCCTCCCACTAGGCACCACCACAACACATAGTGATCATAGCACATTCAAACCCAAACAGGCAATGTACAGATGATGAATGTGTGATGCTGGCCCTGGGAGATCATCCCACAACACAAAACAGTCTTCTCATTTCCCTCCAACCTTTGAAGGGTTATTTTGTTTTTTAATAAGTCCGTGTATGTGTGTGGGTTGTGCAGGTACATGTAGGTGCCCGAAGAGGCTGGAGGGATCAGATCCCCTGGGTGCTGGGGACTAAACGGGGGTCCTCTGTAAGAGCAGTGCCTGCTCTGAACCATGTCTCCAGCCCTCCCCACAACCTCTTAAAGACCATTCTCATGTCTCTAGTTATAGAAAAAGCCATTATCCAGGAGTGATGGTGCACGCCTTTAATCCCAGCATTGGGGAGGCAGAGGCAGGTGGATCTCTGAATTTGAGACCAGTCTGGTTTACATAGCAAGTCCCAGGCCAGCCAGACCTCATCCAGAGCTAAATAGTGAGACCCTGTCTTTAAAAAACAAAGTCAAAAAAACCCTCAAAAGAGAGGAAGTGGGAGGGAAGGGGTAGGGGGTGGGGGAGACAAGCATGAGGAGGCTGGGGGTGTTAGCTGTAGCTCAGTAATGGAACACTTGCCTAGCCACCCAGAGTCCACTCTGGGTTCAATTTCCAGCACTGAGGTGGGGGGTGGGGAAGTATGATGGGCTGGGCATGGCCTGAAGACAGTAGTGTGCTGACCACTGAAGTGAGTTCTCACTGATACCTGATAACAATGGGGATAATATGTGTCTCCCTGGGAACCAGGGAAATTTATGAATTGTCATAGTCTTCATTCAGAAAACTGACTTTGAACTGTAAGTCTTGGATTTTTGTCAGTGAAAAACATTCCTGTGGGACATCAGGATGACTCATTTGGTAAAAGTGCCTACTGCCAAGCCTGAGGATCTGAGTTCTATCCTGGGGACTCAGGTGGTAGAAAGAGAGAACCAGTTGCCCCAAGCTGTCCTCTGACTTCCACGCATTCACTGTGGCATGCACGTATCCACATATATACACAAAGTAAATAAATAAAATTTAAAACACAGTAACAAGCCAAGAAAGGAAACCACCCCTGTGTTACCCAGCTAAAGAAAAGGAAGGCCTCGGGGCGATAATGGAGGGGTCCTACCCAGTGCAGAGATGGCAGAAGATGGGGAGCCTGGGAGGAGCTTCGGTATGCAGGTGCCCCATACACAGGACCACATGTACCTTTTTCAGGATTGGGACCCAAAAGTGTGGGGTCTCCTGAGAATAGTACAGTGCTAGGAAGCACAGACAGGCGGGGGAGCCAAAAGACAGACGCCATGTGGACACCCGAGTGCTGCACTTACCTTCACATTACGGGAGTGGAGTGCAGGACTCATCTTGGGACTGAGGGAAAGAGAGAGAGAGGGAGGAATAGGACAGAGGGAGAGAAAGTGTGTTAGAGTTGTGTATGTGTGTTAGAGACAGCGCTAGCCTTCTATCCCTGCTCATTAGCATGCTCAGCGCCAGCCTGCTGCAGACTTCCCATGCCAGAGCCCCTAGGGAAGGAGGCGTCACCCCAAGCACTGCACAGAACTGCAGAGGGCTGGAGGAATGATAGGAAATAGTTCCGCTTATTTCTAGAACAGCCTGTGAGAGGTACCCACCTGCCCCATTGTAAGTACGTGTTAAGAGAAAGAGCTGGAGTCCACACAACCAACATCACCCAGACCTCCAGGGTGGGGCAGCAGTGTGATGAAAATCACTAGGAAGATACTTGCTAGATAATCTCCCACTGAGGGCAAAGGAACTCCAGAAGGGTCTAGATCCAGATGGTAGGGCCCAGCACTCCAGTGGATTGAGGAGTGGACGAATCATACTTACTGCCCAAACTGGCACTTAGGTCCCTTGGGGCAGAAGCCGGTGAAGTAGTTGGGACACATTGCTTGATGGACATGGCGGTATTTACACAGGGGACCTAGTAGACAAAGAGCAAATGGCCAAGAGAGCCTGCTTCATTCAGAGGAGGAGGTATACACGATAGCTCATGAGGAAAAGCATGGCTGTGGTAGCTTGCCATTGGAAATAGGGTGAAAAAGCCTTCCTGCCATTGATGTCCCTGAAGCCAGGAGACAGACAGGGGTAGAAACCTTGGCTCAGGTAAGGGCTGGGCATATGGTTCAATGGTAAAGCACAGGTTGACCATGCTCTAGGCCCTGGGTTCCATGCCCAGCCTTGCCTTCCGCCAGCACAAAGAAGGTGAGAACATGCTCAAGCCACCTTTCCCCAGCATCCCCTCCCAAACCAGTGCTAAGAGTCACACCGGAAGACACAGGATCATAAGGCCTAGGGACCCCACCTTCTAAGTGTGGCTTGGAGCAGGGGAAAGGCTAGAACTTAAGTGGCATCCAGCACCTGGGGGCTGTGTCTCTCACGGACTAGACCTTCCGCTAGGCTTCTCAGCCCAGGTCCCACATCCACCCATTGAGAAGGGTAGCCTATGAATCCCCCAGCCCTGCCTGAGAAGCCTGTTGTGCCCTATGCCAGGCTGCATCTTCCAGCGTCTCAGGTGATTTCTCCACTGGCATACAAGCCTCGGATAACTTCAGAAAGGCTTTTCGGGGGCTGGAGAGATGGCTCAGAGGTTAAGAGCACTGACTGCTCTTCCAGAGGTCCTGAGTTCAATTCCCAGCACCCACATGGTGGCTCACAACCATCTGTAATGAGATCTGGTGCCCTCTTCTGTGTATATAATAAATAAATAAATCTTTAAAAAAAGAAAAGAAAAGAAAGGCTTTTCACTGGGGCATTTATATGGCACAAACCCCCACGGGGAATATCACTCCTCGCCTGCTGGGCACCCCCATCTGGATCACCCCCATCCCTCAGTGCATCCCCTCCCCGCCCACGGAGCTCTCACCATCCTTGCAGAACCCTTGTTCATACCAAGGGCAGCTCTGGGACTTGGGAGCTGGCTTCACGTGGAGGAAGGAGCAGTCCCTGTTGCTGCAGCAACCTGAAAAGCCCATCGTTCTTTGTATATGAGCAGGTTCACCCCTACGACCACATCTGCATCCCCACCCTGTTCACCTTGGCCCTCCCTCCCATGGAATCCACTGGCCATCTTCTGTTTGTCCGTCATCTTTGGAAGACCTCTGCCACTGGAAGAGGAAGTTACTCTCTGGTAATCTCTACTGTGAACCCTCCACTATTTCCAGAGTCCAAGGAGGGGCAGGGGTGTTTTGGAAGAAATACCAAGGACAGAGTAGAGCTTCCGATTGGGTCCAGTGGGCACCTTTCAGCGAGACCGCATTAGCTGTGAGCCTAGGCTGTGCTGTGTCTATGCGGTAGATCAAGTCTTGTTCCACTGCATTTCCACAAGGGGGCAGCCTTGTAGGCACAGGCTGCCTGCAGCCTAGGTTTCACTTAGGCAGATCTGAAGCAGAGAGATTATGACCTGTTCTGTCTCCTTTCAGTGGAGAACCTGTGAAGATTTCTGCTTTCACCCTCCCTCAAGGCTTACAACTGTGCTCTTTGGAGTTAAGAGGGACTTCAGAAGGTCTGCCAGAGAGTTACCTTATACACGGGGCTTTTCTACAACTCTTCACCTGAGGAAGGGTTCTCTTGATCCCTAAGAGTTTTGTCTCTCCTTTCCAGCCCTTCTATTTCACAAATGTGGATGCCAGCCCTCAGGAAAAGGCAAGTACCACATCTGTTCACTCAGCTACCTCACACCAAAAGGACTTATTGGTACATCCTGAGCCAACTTGGTAGAGTGCTGTCCCCTGGGTTTGAGCCTCTTTAGGACTCAAAACGACCTCATGCATAGGGTTGGTCAACACCTGGGAGAGAGGGGATGGTGAGGAAATTGGTCCAGGATTGATATACCCATATCTGTCCATCCCAGCTGCACATTGCTATATCTGCTCCTGGCCAGCAGGTGGCAGCAACACTCCAGCCTCCACTCTGTCTTTTTAGCTACCCTGACTCCTTTCAAGCACTGGACATCTCTGGCTCTAACCAAATGTGCTTTCCGGCTTCCAGGCCTCAACACGAGGCCAGCCTGGTTTACACAGTAAGTTTGAGACCAGTCAGGGCTACATAATAAGACCCTATCTCAAAGTAGAGGTGGTATGACTAAGAAAAATGAAGAATGATACACACACACATATACACACACATGATTTTTAAAAGACATCCTATGTAGCTCAGGCAGCCTTTGAATTTGAATCCTCCTTCCTCAGCCTCCCAAATACTAACTAGGGTTACAAGCATGCACTATCATGGTTTTGTTGTTGTTTTGAGACAGGGCCTCACTACATAAATCCTGGCTGGCCTGAAATTCTACATAGACCAGGCTGGCCTTGAACTCACAGAGATTGACCTGTTTCTCTCTGCCTCTTGAGTTCTGGGATTAAAGGCATGTACCGCCGGGCGGTGGTGGCACACGCCTTTAATCCCAGCACTCGGGAGGCAGAGGCAGGCGGATCTCTGTGAGTTCAAGGCCAGCCTGGGCTACCAAGTGAGTTCCAGGAAAGGC
>CABHPH010125552.1:27609-44348 GCA_902168325.1 Peromyscus nudipes
GTGACCTTCTCTTTTTAACGAGTGATGCAGGCTTTCCCCTTTGGGAGGTAACATGACATTTTCATCTAAAATAAAAGTTAGAAATAGAGGGAGAGCAGGAAGAAGACGGGCTGTGGGTGCCTCCTGGGTACTGGTGACCATTCTGAGCACAGCTACCAAATGCATCTCATGTGGGGAGGCCTGACGGAGCCCAGCAGGGATTGAGAAGTGGATCTTTCAAGGCTATTCCTGACAGTCATCTGGGTGTGGATTAGCCATGCCTGGAGTGAGGAACAATATTCTTTTCCCTTTGAGGTAACTGCCGTGCTGAGACTAACAGACGGCAGATTCAGCTCTGCATCCTTCATTTTACTTTTATTTTTTATTGGTTCCTTAAAGGTTTATTTTTATCTTATGTGTATGGATGTTTTGCCTGCATGTATGTATGTGAAGCATGCGTGTGCCTGGAATCTGAGAAGGCCAGAAGAGGGCATCAGATGCCCTGGAACAGGATTTATAGGCAACTGCCCTATGGTCTCTGGGAACCAAATCCAGGCAGGTTCTCTGGAAGAGCAGGGAGTGCTTTTAACCACTGAACCACCTCTCCAGCCCCATATTGGTTTATTTTTGAGACAATTTCATTGCGTAGCCCTGGCTGGCCTGAAACTTACTATGGCTTCAAACTCAGAGATCTGCCTACCTCTGCCTCCTGAGTGCTGGGATTAAAATTGTGCACCACTTCAACTGACCCTATTTTTTATTATTGTTTTGTTGTTGTTATTGTTGTTTTCGGACAAGGTCTCATGTAGTCCAGGCTACCCTTGAACTTCTCTGTAGCTGAGACTGGCCATGAATTCCGGATTCTCCTGCCTCAGTCTCTCTAGTGCTGAGATTAGAGGTATGCCCCACTGGGCTCAGCCTTGGTTCTGTTTTCTTAGGGTTCAGAGAAGCAGGCAGCTTGGGCTCAGTCAGACAAGGCTGGCCTTCTGGGCCTCTTCTACCCCTACCCATCCCCCCACCCCCCACACCCACACCCCCTCACCCCCACACCCACACAAACCGGGCAGGGCATTACCGAACTTTGAGTGGAAGTAGCACACCGGCATCTTGTTGACGTCATACTGGTGCAAGAAGTTGCAACCATCACCCTTTCGGCAAAGCCCTCGAAGCCAGTGTTTGCACACCACCATCTTCTCGCCCGTCTCATGCCGAAGCGGGCACAGATTCCCTGTGGAACACGGCACCTGCTGTAGGCCTCACCTGGCCTGCCTGGAGGGCTTCCCCAGGGCCTGTGAGACTGCTCCCCCCCATCTTTGTCACCTCAGTGTCCCATCGCCTAGACAACCCAGGAAGGGATGGAACGGGCAGAGGCTTGCCACCCTGGGCAAGAGGCTATCTTAAGATGGGCGGGCCCATCTCCCAGAGCCAAACCCAGGAACCTCCAGGATGCCTCTCCCATGAGAGAGCAGTCACCTCACTCCATGGCCATACCCAGCCAAGGCCATACCCAGCCCAGCTCTTGGCATACCCTAAGGGCTTGTTGTGTTCATAACTTTTGCAGGGAGGGAAATGTTCTGGATTTGTTTCTTCCTTGTTTAAAAAAATTTGTTTTTATGTGTTTCTGTGTGTATGTATGTGCACATTGTGTGTGCAGGAGCCCTCAGAGGTCAGAAAAGGCATCTGATCCCCGAGAACTGGAGTTACAGATTGTTGTGAGCTGCCAGGTGGGAATTGCAGCAGGGTCCTCTGCAAGAGAAGCAAGTGCCTTTAACTGCCGAATCATCTCTCTTATTTTTTGAAACAGCGTCTCATGTAGCCCAGGTTGGTCTCAAATTACTATGTTGCCAAGAATGACCTTGGATTTCTGATCCTTCTGCCTCCACCTCTTGAGTGCTGAGATTACAAGCATGGCCCACCATGCTCAGTTTATGCATGCATGCTAGGGATCACAGGCCTAATGCATGTTAGGCTACCCATGGAGCACCTGCTCAGCATGCATTCATGACTTCAAATATTGAGAACAACACAGCCTGCCGGGTGGTGGTGGCACATGCCTTTAATCTCAGCACACGGAAAGCAGAGACAGGCAGATCTCGGTGAGTTTGAGGTCAGCCTGGTCTACAGAGCAAGTTCCAGGACAGAACACAGACATGAAATAGGTCGGTCAGGCACTAGAAAAGTTAGATTTGACCACCTCAGTATCTTTATTCAGCAGACACTGCCACTGGAAGGGAGGGTTGTGTCAAACAGGACTTGTTTCATGCGTGACCAGGCCGTTCTTTTTAAGTGCCCCTTCCCCTTCCCCATGCACATGGACACACACTTCTGGCCATCCCTGATGCTATGACCTTCCTCAATAGCAGCTTGATTTCTTTGCAAGAAAGAAGCCGTATCTTTGAGTCTGATGACCTGGTCTGTAACGGATCTGGAAGGTTCTGGTTGCCCAGAGCCCTGGGTGGCCAGTGAGCATCTTTCCCTTGTCATCCAACCATCCAGAAGTGGACACACAGGCTCCAGGTCCTCGTTGCCTCACCTCCTCCCTCCTGACTTTTAGGAACGGAATACTAAGGGTCCCCAAGGCACCCCACTAAGAACCTCTTCACCTGGATTCACAGGCAGGCTTTGGGGGGACCCTACTGTTAGGGGTAAGGTATTTTGGCAACAGTATGTTTCTGTTGGAGGAAACTCAAAGTGACCCACAATCCAGAAGAGAAGGCCAGAAGCCTGGGGGCAAGTCAGGCTACATTTGGGGGAGGGATTTGAGAGGGAAGTCCTGGAGCAGCAGTGGTTATCACCCAAGAGACTACCTAAGGGCGGAAGAAACAGCTGGGATGATGATCAGTTTCCAATTCCACTCAAGGTGGGGAATCAACCTTGAATTTAAGGGGCACTTAAAAAGGTGGGGAAGAGGATGGATTAGACTGAGGAGGACTGAAGCCTGAGAACACAGGCCAGAGGCCCTGACCCACCACTACCTCCATCAGGAAGAGAATATCGGGGCTGGGGAGATGGCTCAGTGGTTAAGAACACCAGCTACTCTTCCAGAGGCCCTGAGTTTGGTTCCCAGCCCCACAGCAGGTAGCTCATAACCATCTGTAACTACAGTTCCAGACCGATCCAACACCTCAGTTTCCAAGGACACATGTGTTCATGTTTGTATACCCACGCACAGGTACACATAATTTAAAAAAAAATCTTTTTAAAAGAAGGGAATGGGGTAGCCCCATTACCCTGGTACAAATGTCAGGGGGTGAGCCACCCCCAGGCCACTGCTCTCCTCATGAGGCTGGATCCTGTCCGGCCCCAGGGTCCGATCTCACACTCTCCCCCACACCCCGGCTGGTCCACACAGCCATCCCTGTTCCTGCCCAGCCCAGACTGCCTCACTCACCTTTCCCACAGAGCCCTTTAGCGAAGAAGTTGCACACAGCTGAGCTGGACTCTGGAGAAGGAAACGGAGCAGAAGATAGCTTCCCCAGAGCTGAGCTCCCTGCCAGGGAACCTTAAGTTCCTCCTCAGCTAGTCCCTCCTAAGCCTCCTACAGGCTTGGATCTGTGCGAGCCCCCAAGCATTCTCTCGGGCTGCCATCTTTGGGCTTTTGTTTCTCATGTTGTTCACTTGTTTCTTCGTTTGTTTATGGGACAAGGTCTGACTCTGCAGTCCAGGTTGACCTGGAACTCATAGCCATCCTCCTGTCTCCGCCTCTTGCTGGCCACAGTTTCTGCCATCAGAAACATTTGTCATTTGTCTCCTAAGCCCTTCCCCCCACCCCGACCCCTGACCTTCCAGAACCAGTCTCTACATTCCACTTAAACTCAACCCATCTCTGAGAGGAGGTGCAAGTCTTTGGGGACAGCCAGGGAGGGAGCCCTGGAGGCCAGTGGGGAGCTCGGAAATCTGTCTGTCTATCCTGGACAGTGAACTACCCAGAAGCCCTGTAGGAGAGACAGAAGGGAGTCAGAGAGAAGAGCTCCGCAAGGACCTGGGGAGGGGAACATGCCATTGCCACTCACTGTCCATGCCCTGGAAAGGCAGGAGCCCAGTGCCCTTCTGCAATTCCACATCCTGCTCAAAGGCAAACGTGAACCCTTCCAACCCCGCGATGACCTCCTCCATCTTCGGTCTCTCCCGGGGATGGCGCCAAACTGCTAGAGCCCTTACAGGTGGCTCCTATATACTCCATCAGCCCTTAAGGGGCCAGGCCCTATCTGATGCTGCCCCAGGTTACCTCTTCCTTCAGGGTGCCAGT
Organism: Peromyscus nudipes; assembly: GCA_902168325.1. NCBI lineage: Eukaryota > Metazoa > Chordata > Mammalia > Rodentia > Cricetidae > Peromyscus > Peromyscus nudipes. The sequence continues at coordinate 31,838 of CABHPH010125552.1, forward strand.
GGTCAGGTGACTGCATATGACTCTGAGTGAACCACAGAGGCCCCACAGCTGTCTCAGCCCTCCTACCCGTGCAGGTGCAAGCACCCCGGGGCCCGACGCCTCCACACCGTTCACACAATTCCCTTCCTCAGGTGGGGAGGGATTGGCAGACTCACCCCTGCTTATCTCTGTCCATCTCCGAACATAGCCATGCCAAACTAGTGCTCCCATGGTGTGTGGGGGGCATAGCCACAGGTGAGCAAGGGAGACATTGGCACTAACCTACCACAGCAGTGCCATACTCTGCCTGCGTGGGGTGGGGGACAGAGGGTGTGGGACAGGCGAAAGCTTCCTCCATTAGGTCCCAGCCACTTTCCCTTCTCACAAGGCCCTCTGAGCCTCTTTTCTAGACTCAATGACAAGCCTCAAGTGTGCTCTTCCTGGAAGAGGGCAAAAGGAATGAAGGCCAGAAGAATCGGAAACAGTTGTATGAAGGGCCCTTTGTTTACCCTGCAGGCAATCACAATTGTAAACTTGGATGGAGGGTGGAACCAACCCAAGGCTGGGAGAGGGTGTGTGTGACCTCCCAGCTAGGAATCTGCTGGGCCACCCCAGAGCCTCCTCTACCCCCAACTTCCCCGGAAAGTGCTTTGTAAATGAAAAATGAAATCTCCGTGCAAATGTTGTTTTATTATTATTACGCCAGCCCTGCCCCGCAGGGCTGAGGACGTCTAAATCGGCTTTCTTAGGAACATTTTTAAAGCTCTAATTAAACCCGGCTGTCCCCTCCCCCTGCCTGGGTCCTGAATTGGCCTGGCCTCTCCTGGAGCCACTGTTTCCAGGACACACTGGCTTTGGAGGCCCACAGAACCAGAACCAGAGCCATCTCCTCCCGGGACCCAGCAGGGGGAAGTAAGCAGTACCCTGCAGGCCTGTGGCTGAGCAGACAGGATCCAGCCTGCCAGCTTTGTGTCCTGGGGCTGCCACACCTAGATCTGTTGTTCTTTTGAACTCCAGATCTGAAAAAGAAAACAGCTGGAGCCATAGACCCACACTGGGAATGGTGCAGGAGCTGGGCAAAGCTGGAGGGAGGGTTGCAGGGCATCACCCTGCGCTGCTCTACACCGGGGACTGGAGGCAGAATGGCTGTGATGCTGTCTAGGGCTGGGGACACGGGGTCCCTGGGGAAAAAGCCTCTGCATCATTGATCCTATCCTTGGGTATTGATTAGGTCCCAGGACTGTCACCTTGGGCTCTTTTGAGAGTCCCATGGGTCTGGTGGAGAAGGCAGACAGAGGAGGAACTCAAGGTGCCGGAAGGCCAAGGGCACACTGCAAGCCATGTCCTAGAGATGGCGGATCCCTGCCCTCCACGCTCTACACAATAAGCGATGGATGGAGTGAGGGGGGCAGGGAAAAGGTGGCAGTGTGCTAGAGAAAAGTCTAGCCATGAAGGATGATGGGGGTGGGGGAAGGTTCCAGAAGAAGCGCCTGAGCTAGGACCTGAGGCAAGAAACAATAAACATCCAATGAAGGGGGTCAGAGAAGGGGTACAGTGGATGTCAGACTGGAAGGATGAAGGTGGTGGGGAGTCTCATGCCACTTTGGTGGCTTGTTTTTGTTTTTTTGTTTGTTTGAGACAAGGTCTCTCTACACAGTCCTGATCAACATGGAACCCAGGAGCTAGACCAGGCTACAGAGACCCTCTGTGCTGACCTCTGCTGGGATTAAAAGCATGAGCTACCCCAACGACCAGACTGGCAGGGAGATGGTTTTTATCACAATGGTAGGAGAACCTCCCAACCGACTCCCTGGAGAGGACTGAAACCCCGGAGGAGGGGCTGAGAGGAAAGGCAGGAAAGGGGATATGAAAATAATAGCTGGAGCCAGGCGGTGGTGGCACAGGCCTTTTATCCCAGCACTCAGGAGGCAGAGCCAGGCAGATCTCTGGGAATTCGAGGCCAGCCCAGGCAACAGAGTGAGTTCCAGGAAAGGCGCCAAAGCTACACAGAGAAATGCTGTCTCGAAAAACCAAAACAAAAACAAAAAAAAAAAAAGAAAGAAAATGATAGTGGAAGCCCTGGGTGTTGGTTATTTGCAGTGCTCTTACCCTGTGAGGAAACGTCACGAAACACGACAGAATCCACTAACAAGAGTTTTATTAAGATAAGGGAGAGGGACAGATGTGCACAGGCCTGTGGAAAGACACGTGAGTGAAGTGGGGCCAGGAATCATGGCACCGGCTTATAAAGGCTGGGCTGCGCCTGCGCACACAGGCCCATGTGGCTATTCCACGCATGTGCAACCACACAAAGCCACGGGTCCTGGTCACGTGAGACGTTTTGACCTGGAAATGACTAGGTGGAAGTGATTAGGTCCCGCTGGGCATGCACGACCATGCCCAACCGTGGGGGCGTGTTGTGAATCCATATCACTGGGGATATGGCCTGAGGCACTTTCTGGAACTCTGGTGCCTCAAAGTGAAACCTCAGACCCTCAGTTGAAAGAAACACTCCCTGAGTGGAGCCACCAGCTTCTCCTCCTCTCCTGGGTCAAGGGGCCCTTCTAGCACTTGGTCTACAGAACATACTCCCGAATGCCAAAGTATGGGCTCCCTCCTCTGGCCTTCTCATGGTTAGTGTGGCACAAGAAAGAATCCTTCTGCAGTGGGCTGAACTGGCCCCTACCTGGTCTAATGCCTTCTACTATGGGCTTAGCCTTATTTGGGAATAAAAACTTTGCAGGCATCAGTAAGTCATGGGTCTCAAGATATGATCACCCTGGAATTAGGGACTGTCCTCAACCCCATAAGTGGAGGTCCATGTTCGAGGAGAGGAGCCAGGCATGGTGGCACAGGCTGTTAATCCTGGCACTGAGATGCTGAGGCAGGAGGAAGAAGAGTTAGAGACCATCTCGGGCTACACAGAGTCTGTCTTAACATGCAAAAAGAAGAAGGAGCGATTTGAGACACATGAAGACAAGAGGGTCACATGAAGACAAGAGGTGGAGACTGGAGCCACACTGCTACTTCAGGAAGCTAAGAACGGCAGGCAGCCATCTCTAGAAGCTGCAGGAGTCATGCACTGTCTCCTAAGGCTCCAAAGGGACCTGGTATTAATTGCTGGGACTTTGCCCCTTTGGCCTCAAGAACATGAGAGAGAATACACTTCAGTAGTTTTTAGTTCCCTTCTTGTGACCTTACGCAGCAGCTGCCACAAACGCCACACCCCACCCTCTGGGGTGTTTAGTTACACACCTCACTCCTTTCACTGGTAAGCTAACAGAAGACCAGAGAAAGGTCTGAGGGTGTGGCTCAGCGATGGAAAACTTGCCTAGTGTGCACTGTGCCCTGCATTATATCTCCTGCAAAAAGCAAACAGAAGCTGAATGAAACTGAAACAGACACAAAGACCGGAAAGAACCAATATGGGGGCTCATGGCTGGAAGCCCAGAACTTAGGAAGCCAAGGAAGGAGGACTGCCATGATTGTGTGTATGGTGGTTTAATGACGATGGTCCCCATAGGCTCATATATTTGAATACTTGGTCCCTCCCAGCTGGTGGAACTGTTTGGGAAGGATTAGGAGGTATGGCCTTGTTGGAGGAGGTGTGTCGTTGGGATTGAGTTTCAAAAGCCCACACCAATTCCATTCCTAGTTAGCTAGTATGCTCTCGCTCTCTCTGTGTCTCTGTCTCTTATAGACAAACTTTCTTGTCAGGACTGCCAGCTCACAAATAATGACATTGAGATTTATAATTAATTATGAAAGGTTGGCCTTAGCTTAGGCTTATTCCTAACTAGTTCTTATAACTTAAATTAACACGTATTTTTTAATCTATGTTCTTTTGCATGGCTGCTTACCTTTACTCTGTACTGCCCATTCTGCTTCCTCTGCATCTAGCTGGTGACCCGCCTTTCTTTCTCTCCAAGTCCTCTCTGTCCCCAGAAGTCCCTCTTAACCTCTTCCTGCCTAGCTACTGGCCATTCAGCTCTTTATTAAACCAATCATAGTGACACATCTTTACACAATGTAAAGAAATATTCCACAACATTTCTCCCTTTTTGTCTAAATAAAAGGAAAGGTTTTAACTCTAACATAATAAAACTATAAACAATAAGAACAATTATCAGGTAAGAATTATATTCATCAGTGAGTTCAAGGCCAACTTGGTCTACAAAGAGAGTTCCAGGACACCCAGGACTGTTACACAGAGAAACCCTGTCTTGAAAAACCAAAAAAAAAAAAAAAAAAATTATATTCACAATATCCAGTCCATTTGTATTTAGCATATTCAGAGAAAATACTCTATTATCTATCTTAGCTTGATGAATTTAAAGTTTTATACCTAAACCATTTTCTATCATAACTGTATTAGCCATCTTAAAACTAACTTTTGGGACCTCAAGACATTTTCTTAGATAAACAATTTAAGCTTTTATGTCTCTCAACTTTGTATATTTTATATCTCTTTTGTGAGTTTCTTTATTGAATTTGGTAACCAAGAAAACTGTAACTGTAACCATAACTAGCTTGTCTTCAACTCCATCAGAGACCTGAGAAGGATATAATATTACCTGAGTAAACAGGAAGTTAGAGCAAGCAACTTTCAAAACTATAGAAATGACAGAAACAGCTGACTGCCTGGACAGTCAACCAAGGTTCCTCTGCAATGTTGGGGTATCCATCTTTGGCCTATAGACTTAGAATATCTGACAGACTTTTCTGTGAAGCAGGAATTTTTAAAGGACTGTCCTACCCTGTCTTGGCAAAGTTTGGTAGTCACTTTATTTTGTATCCTATTTGTCCAGTTTGGACAGCATGTTGTCAGCAGTAGAGGCAAGGGCAGTTTCTTGCCCAAATGGCTAGCTTTTGCCACAAAGAAAGCAAACTCCATATGGAGGTTCTTCGATGCCCATCATCCTCTTTTGAAGTAAATTGATGCTGCTTGGAGCAGACATGTCTCACTGTCATGAAAAGCCTTATGTTATCAAAATATCAAAATGCCATATTCTGTAGGTCTTTGAAGTGTTTGAAGACCATTTATCTATTTAAAATATATCTCTGACCTTGAAAACATACATAACATGACTGTAAGTTTAATTGTTATAGATGACTATTAACCTATATTTCTTTTTTTTTTTTTTTTTTTTTTTTGGTTTTTCGAGACAAGGTTTCTCTGTGTAGCTTTGTGCCTTTCCTGGAACTCACTTGGTAGCCCAGGCTGGCCTCGAACTCACAAAGATCCACCTGCCTCTGCCTCCCGAGTGCTGGGATTAAAGGCATGCGCCACCACCGCCCGGCTTAACCTGTATTTCTTTACTACCCTAAATAGGACTAAAACTTTATATTACTGTTTTAAATGAGCTGCATAAGTACAATACCTTAAACAAGAATATATATATATATATATAAATAACAAAAATAACCTTAAATTTGTATCAATATACAAAGATCTATACCAATGTAAAATATTTGAAACTAGGGGTTGCTTTTTTAGCTTGAAAGTAGATACAATAAGCTACCTTGTTATCCTATCATTCCTATATTCCCCTTTTTCTTTTCAGAACAAGATCCCTGAATTTAATTTCCTTTGCTTAGTTTCCTCCCTGACCATGACCAATAACAACTTATGCCCAACCCCCTAAATGATGACAAACATCTATTGAATGACTAAAAACCACCCACCCCACCTCTTGGGAATGTGGGCATCGTGTTGTCTAGACTGCTTCCTGTTGTCTGTGGGCAACAGCATCTTTAGGGGACCCTAAAATAATTGAGATAAAGATCAAGTTATGGGAGAGCTAGCTGTTGTACACTCTCAGTGTGATGGGAGACTGCAAGGCTTATCTGAAGTCCTGACTGGAATAGTCTATGAGGCTGGACCATCTTAGCTAACTGCTCTGAAGTTGTTCTGGATGTAGAACTTTGAGAAAACTGCAACAGAGGCACTCTGAGAGGCTGGAATACCTGGGCCACCCATTTTTATTGGTGTTTGGTCCCTTGTTCTTAAAAGGTAACACACATATCTACATTAACACAAGTATGGATTGTGTGTTGTACACAAGCCAGCCAAAGATGATTTTTTGTTTTCTGTCTGAGCAGGTAAAATGTACATCACTTGTCTTATAATTTTTCTAGGTTTATTTCTTTATGTCTGTAGCCAGGATTTTCAGGAGGTCTTTCCCAATCAAACCTGATCTCTATCAACCTTGAAGGAATCCACAGTCTTTCATTTTCTATGGAAACAAAAGCATAACCTCTTCCCCAAAGCAATTTTCTGACTTCCAAGTTAAATCATTCCTAAAGTATCTAGGCTGATTTAATTCAGCAGTCCCTGTGATAATCCCATGGAGCAGCTATCGTTTGCTCATCAGCAATAAAAAAAATTCCAAGTCAACAAGACACCATATAGGATCCAGACTCTCTGTGTATTTTCCATCTTTACATGGCTTATCCTTTTTATATGATTTTATTCTTTCTTTAAAGACTTTATCTTATTTATAAACTATTTTATTCTGTGACTTCTATACCCATTTTCTTTTCTTTTCTTCTTCTTTTTTTTTTTTTTTTTTTTGGTTTGTTTTGAATTTTTTCAAGACAGGGTTTCTCTGTGTAGCTTTGGAGCCTGTCCTGGAACTTGCTCTGTAGACCAGGCTGGCCTCGAACTCACAGAGATCCACCTGGCTCTGCCTCCCGAGTGCTGGGATTAACTTAAATTAATCCATATTTTTTAATCTATGTTCTTTTTCATGGCTCGGTTACCTCTTCTCTGTACTGCCCATCCTCCTTCCTCCGTGTCTGGCTAGCAACTCTGCCTTTCTTCTTCCCAGAGCCTTCTCTGTCCCCGCAAGTCCCACCTAACATCTTCCTGCCTAGCTAATGGCCATTCCGCTCTTTATTAAACCAATCACAGTGACACATCTTCACACAGAGTAAAGGAATATTCTGCAACAATCTCTCTTTCTCTCTCTCATCAGATATAAGGTCTCAGCTAGTGCTCCACCATGATTGCCTGCCTGCTGCCATACTCCCTACCATGATGGTCACAAACTGTAACCATCTTTAACTGTGAGACCCCAAATGAAATGCTTTATTTTATAAGTTGCCTTGGTCATGATGTCTATTCATGACAATAGAAAAGTGAGTAACTAAGATATCTAGGTTACATACTGAGTTGCAGGCCAGTTTTGGCTACAGTGTGAGACTCTGTCTCAAAAACAAAAAAAAACAAAGGTTGGGTATGTAGGTCAGTTGTTAGATTGCTTGCCTAGCATGAGCCAGGCCTTGGGTTTAATCCCCAACATCACATGAACTGGGTGTGGTGGCCCATGACTGTAATCCTAGCACTGTGGGGCAAAAGTAGGAACATCAGAAGTTCAAGGTCATTCTTGGCTATGCATAGAGTTTGAGTCCCAGGCCAGGCTGGGCTGAGACCCAGGCCATGTAGTCACAATGGGGACTCAGGCTGGCAACCTCCAGTTGTATTCTCTGTTACTGATGATGACAAATGTCCCCTGTGACCAGGGGCAACTTTCTTGTCCCCTGGTTTAGACTACATCAGGGCTCCCAGGGTGGGTCAGCACCCCACTGTGCAAAGACAGAAAGCAAGCCCCTGTCTAGTGATGCTCTGGGGATGGGGACAGGTGCCCCATGCAGGAGTGTCCCCTCTGATCCTTCCAGATCCAGCTTCTGCACCCTGTAGCTTGCCCTGGGCACTTGTGTTGCCCTTTGTTAATTCATGGGTGCAAAGTGGACACCAAAATTGCTGCACAGTGGCATTAATTTTTAATCACCATCATTACGAGGCTCTCATTCAACTCTAGCTACGAATTCCATGAATCATCACCACCACACCGCCACCCTTCCTTTTTATAAACGCCCCATTCTGAAAAGCAGCGGTCAGTGCCCAGAGCTTTGGAATTCTCTGGCTGCAGAGCCTGGTGAGGTCAGCACCCCAACCTCCCCCTCCACCTCCCCAGGCTCTGCAGCCTTCCTTCCCGCTAGTGCCTTGCTGGGGCAGAGCTCAGACTCACTCATGACCCATCATCCTGTGCGCCTGCCTCATCCCTACACTCTCATTCTGAGTTCATGGAAAGGCTCCTGTGGCATGGGACAGCCAAATTTCTGGTCATCTCTCTACATCGCAGACTCCCCATCAGTAATATGGACCTATAAGTGTTACCTACTTCAGAGATTGAGGATAAATAAATACGGGGGGAGGGTGTTGTTTGGTTTGTTTGTTGTTGAAACAGGGTCTCACTCTATATCCCTGGCTGGCCTGAAATTTGCTTTGTAGACCAGGCTGACCCCTACATCTCAGAGATCCACCTGCCTCTGCCTCCTGACAGCTGGGATTAAAGGCATGCAGCCACCATACCTGGCATAAACCATGTTTTAATTTAATTGTATTTCATTTATTTATTTTTTGTTTCCTCAAGACAGGGTTTCTCTGTGTAACAGTCCTGGCTGTCCTAGAACTCGCTCTGTAGACCAGGCTGGCCTCGAACTAACAGAGATCTGCATGCCTCTGCCTCCCAAGTGCTGGGATTCAAGTTAATTTTATTTTTTGTTATTTATTTTGTATGGTGGAGGGTGTATACCAAGGAGTCTTCTCTTGTAAGGTCAACTTGTAAGAGTCAGTTCTCTCTTCTCACCACAATATGGGTTCCAGGGATCAAACTCAGGTCATCAGGCTCAGCTGCAAGCTCCATTAGTCACTGAGCCATCCTGGGCCTGAGGCACAAGGACCAGGCCCCCTGCCCCCAGTCTACAGTGCTATGCTTTTGTCACATTTACTGTTTTGTTCCTAGGGGGCCTGGTAAGATGTGCTCTGGGTGGGGCTTGCTGCTTGTTCAGCTCCTGACAGTTGCCAAACTCAGAACTTTGATAAACCCAGCAGTCTGAGAGTCTTGGTTTGGGGAGGTGACCCACAGATGTGGCAGCTGCTGCTGCTGCTGCTCAGTTCCAGAGACAATGACCCAGTGTGCCCTGCCCTCTCCATCTCTGTGTGTCCCAAAGATGCCACTCAGTGGGGGCATCTGTTGACTGACTACACAATAGCCATTTGAAGTGCAGGGCAAAGGGGCCCAACAGGCAGAGTTCCATGCCTTAGAGCCTGGCAGGTCTACACCCTGCTTCCTAAAAACTGTGAGTTCAGGCCTGCTCCCAAGACCCTGGCTCCTTTGTGGCACTCAGGCCTCAGTGAGGAAGAGGGCCCCGCTTCCTCTGGACAAGACAAGCCCCTGAGGCCCAAGACCATGACTGGGCCATTGCTTATACCTATGAGTGGGGCTACGGGCTGAAGCGTCAAGAAGTTCGAGTCTTTGGGCATCTTAAATAGTAAGCCCAGGTCTGCAGGGTCATCCCCTCCATTTTCCTTCTATACCATTATCACCAGAAGTCTTGGCCTGGTCCTTTGGTTCTGGGCCCAGAGCCCCTCCAGGCCTGTCTTGAGTGCAGAGAGAAACCTTCACAGGCCCTAACTCTACACATCATCCCCCCACACCTTGCAGAAACAGAGGCTCATGGGTTCAGGGAAGGCTGCAGACCCCACTGTCAACCAAAAGGGAGTAGGCAGAGTGGCCGTTGGGGCCAGGTGGGGCTACACCTGCTTTCCTCCCAGGCCTCCAATGTCCTTTGGCTGCCCTCTCTGGCCTCTGGCCTACCTAGTCCCTGGGAGGGATCCTCTTATTCATTCATTGACTCACAGGCTCAAATGTATTTGTCACCAGCTGTCACCAGGGGGTAGAGTCACACAGTTTTAATCCCAGGACTCAGGAGGCAGGCGCAGGCCAAAAGAACCTGTCAACTTCTCCCCCTGAAGCCTCAGAATGAGCAAGACATAACTACTGGCCTTGTAGCGTGGACAGAAGAATGATGGCCCAGGCCCTCGTCTCCAGAAAGTGAGAACCATCACTATAAATGGCAAACAAGACCTCAGAGTCAATAAAAAAAAAGTATGTATTTTATTTGGAGACAGACTCACTGCATATCACTGACTGGTCATCTTCCTGCCTCAGCCTTCAGGTACTGGGATTACATATGCGTGCTACCACACCCAGCAACGAAGTATCTGTGGAGGCAGAGGAATACAGATTTGAAGATGCTGACCTGCTAGCTTTGAAGGTGGGCAAAGGGGTCATGAGCCAAGGAACATAGGTTCTGTGTTCTTTTATTTTACTTTATTCTTTTGGTTTTTTTAAGACAGGACCTCTCTATATAGCCCTGGCTGTCCTAGAACTTACTATATAGTTGAAGCTGTCTTTGAACCCACAGAGATCTGCCTGCCTCTGCTTCTGTCTCAAGTGCTGTGATTAAAGGTGTGCATGCCTGGCTAGGTTCTATGATCTTGAAAAGTCCAGAGACAGAGTCCCTATTTGAACCTGGAAAAGAAAGACAGTCTTCCCATGCTTTGGTTTGAGACTAGTCTTGGGTCAGGGGAAGAAAGTCCAAAGAGGAAGTCCAGCTGTAGAGTACGTCCTTAACATACGCACTGCCCTGGATTCCAGCCCCAGCACCACATATCATTTTAGGGCTTGGGATGTAGATCAATTATAGAGTGCTTAACTTCAGAAGCCATTTCTGATCACCAGACTTTGGGAAGGACCTCCAACCTGAGGCCTTTGTCACACTCTAAAGACACCCACTTGGGGCTGGAGAGATAGCTCAGCAGTTAAGAACACTCGCTGTTCTTCCAGGGGCCCCGGGTTCAATTCCCAGCACCCACACGGCAGCTCACAACTGTCTGTAACTCCAGTTCCAGGGGACCTGACACCTTCACACAGACACGCATGCAGGCAAAACATCAATGCACATGAAATAAAAATAAATTATAAAAAAGAAAATACAGGGCTGGAGAGATGGCTCAGAGGTTAAGAGCACTGGCTGCTCTTCCAGAGGTCCTGAGTTCAATTCCCAGCAACCTCATGGTGGCTCACAACCACCTGTAATGAGATCTGGTGCCCTCTTCTGGCCTGCAGTCATACATGCTGTATACATAATAAATAAATAAATAAATCTTTAAAAGCTATCAAAAAAAAAAAAGAAAATACAGCCGGGCGGTGGTGGCGCACACCTTTAATCCCAGCACTCGGGAGGCAGAGCCAGACGGATCTCTGTGAGTTCAAGGCCAGCCTGGGCTACCAAGTGAGTTCCAGGAAAGGCGCAAAGCTACACAGAGAAACCCTGTCTCGAAAAACCAAAAAAAAAAAAAAAAAAAAAAAAAAGAAAATGCAAAGTAATAAACTTTTCAAAAAAACATACACCCACTTTGTGATATCCTACTTGTGTGCATTTTAGAAAAAGTCCTTTGCCTGCAAAACCTTGAACTCACTCTGGAAAGAAGGCCAGGAGCCCACAGCAACTGAAAGGCAGTCCTGGAAAGGAGGGATTCTTCCCCTAGACCTGGGGCACACTGTCATTTCTAAAAGAAACCTGTAAAATGCCAAAGTAGACGATAATTGTTAGCAAACTTCTAACCAGCGGATGGTCTGGGCCACCCAGGGGGTGCAGCATGACCACCCAGGGCTGGGGATGGTTATGCAACAGGGACCCATGGGGATCTGTACCCACTGACCTAGAAGGAATGATTCTCCCAGGCCTGGCTGCTGCAAAATCCTTCACTAATTTTGAGTCCTAGGTCACAGATTTGATCTGCCTTTGAGATTTGATCTGCCTTTGAGGTCCACTGTGCCCACAAGAAAAACTCCATTTTCTTCCCCACTGACTGCCCTCTGGCCTGTTATCTCTAAATAATTATTGGGTCACAAGGCAGACAGACAGAGCACAGATGGAAACACCCTCCAGGCCCCACTATTGACAGGGAAGCCATTGTGCCTATTTTGTGCACACAGCCCAGTAGGCGTGGGTGGCAGTAGCAGGTGACAGAGGGTGGACCCTCCTCTCCGCCTGAATAAACCATCCTGACCTGGGGCCAGGATATGAGAAGAAGACTTAGAACAACACAGGGGTAAAGGCACATCCTCCATGACCTCCTGTCCCCCGTGACTTTGCCTCCCACTGGAGTTCACCAAGCCCACAGCGGCCCTGGCTCTGGTTCCTGGGCTAAGTGGTGGATTCCATCTCTTGGCTGATGACTTCCCGGTCCAGCTGGTTGATATCTCTGTCAGCTTGGGCTGCTGTAACAGCACAGACTGTTTTCAAAAGTGCACATCTGGAGATAGAGATGTAGCTCAGCTGGTAGAGTGCTTGCCTGGCATGCAGGGAGCCCTGGGTTCCATCGCTAGCACATCATTAACTGAACGTAGTGGTGTACCGGTGCATGCCTGTAACCTTAGCAATCTGGAGGTGGAGACGGAGAGAGCAGAAGGCTACACAGCAAGGTCAGGGTCTCAGAAATAAGACCCTGTGTCCAAAGGTGAAGGGTCAGGGATGGCTCAGTGGGTGACGTGCTTGTCACACAAGCTTGAGAACCTGAGTTTGGACCCCCAGAACCCGTGTAAAAACCACTGGGGAGGTAGAGACAAGCAGGTCCCTGGAGCTCACTGGCTGGCCAGCCTGGCCAAATCAGACT
>CABHPH010125552.1:44448-56955 GCA_902168325.1 Peromyscus nudipes
AAAAAAAAAAAAAAAAAAAGTGTGTGTGTGTGTGTGTGTGTGTGTGTTGGAAGTGACTCAGCAGTTCAGAACATTTGTTGTCCTTGCCGAGGACCTAGATTTGGTTCCCAGCATTCATATGGCAGCTAGCCCCCATCTGTGACTCCAGTTCCTGGGGATCTGACACCCTCTTTTGCCCTCTGTGGGCACTGCATGCACGTGGTGCAGAGACATACATACATGGAGGCAAAACACCTATTATACACACAAAATAAATCTTTTTAAAAAATGGAGCCGGGCTGGAGAGATGACTCAGAGGTTAAGAGCATTGGATGCTCTACCAGAGGTCCTGAGTTCAATTCCTAGCACCGCATGGTGGCTCACAACTGTCTACAGTGAATGAGATCTGGTGCCCTCTTCTGGCCTGCAGGTAGAACACTCACTGTACACATAATAAATAAATCTTTTAAAAAAAAAATGGGGCCAACAAGATGGTGTGGGGTAACAGCGCTTACTCTGCAAGCCTGGCAACCTGAGTTCAATCCCTGGAGCCCACATAAAGGTGGAAGGAGAGAAATGACTCCACAAAGCTGTCCTCTGACTTCCACACATATGCCCTGGCATGAGTGCCATATCCACATATCATGTGCATGTATGCAATGAATGAGGTGAAAGGTGACTGAGGAAGTCATCTCCTCCGGTGCTCACAGTTTTTTCATGAGTGACAGTGCTAAGGATTTAATCCAGGGCCGTGTGCATGCCAGATAAGCACTGTACCCCTGAACTACACCCAGCAGTGCTAGTGACTGAGTTTTATTGAGATAGGGAATTTACTATATAGCCCAGGCTGGCCACTGACTACAGTAACCCTTCTTCAGCCTCAAGATGCTGGGATTAAAGGCATGTACTCTGATGCCGACCAGCCTCTAGTTTTGTTGTTGTTTGGTTGGTTTGGTTTTTTTAGACAGAATCTTGCTATGTAGCCAGACTGGACTTAAACCCATGACGCCTCGCACAGAGAGCCTCTGGGGTTACATGCATAAACCACCAGGTCCAGCAGACATTTCTCACAATTCTGGCAAATCCAAGATCAAGATGTGACAGGTTTCTGGGGAAGACACTCTACTTGGGTTACAAGGTCATGTTGTCATAGCCTGCAGAGGAGGAAAGAGATTGAGCTGTGGTCCCTTTCTGGTCCCCACTCTCATGACCCCATCTCAACCTAGTCATTTCCCAGAGGCCCCACCTCCTAAGACCATTCCTGTTGATAGTTATAACTTAGGGTGGATATAGGGGAACATCTTCTACTGTGGCTTGTGCATTCATTTCCTCTCTCTCTCTCTCTCTCTCTCTCTCTCTCTCTCTCTCTCTCGTTTTTTTTTTTTTTGTTTTGTTTTTTAAAGATTTACTTATTTTTATGTATGTGAGTGTTCTACCTGTGCATATTCCTTTTATGCCAGAAGAGGGCATTAGATATATGCTTGTGAGTCACCATGTGGTTGTTGGGAACTGAACTCAGGACCTCTGGAAGAGCAGCCAGTGCTCTTAACCAGGGAGCAATCTTTTTTTGAGACAGAGTTTCTCTACATGGCCCTGGCTACCTGGAATTAAATATGTAGATCAGGCTGGCCTCCAACTCACAGAGTTTCACCTGCCTCTGGAGTACTGGAATTAAAGGTGTGCACCACCATGCCTGGTGAATGTGTTTGTGTGTGTGTGTGTGTGTGTGTGTGTGTGTGTGTGTATGTGTCTGTGCCTATGTTTTGAGACAGGGTTTCTCTGAGTAGCCCTGGCTATCCTGGAATTCACTTTGTAGACCAGGCTGGCCTTGAACTCAGAGATCCACCTGCCACTGCCTCCTGAGTGCTGGGATTAAAGGCATGTGCTACCACAGCCTGCATGTTCATTTCTTAAAGAGCCATGTATTAACAAAGGCTTTGTCACCAGGACAGTACTATAGAAGGTGGAGGAACCTTTAAAAGGCAGGGCCCACTGGGAGGTCTTTAGGTCACTGGGGGTGTGACTTGGTAAGGACAGTGCTTCCCTACCCCCACCCCAGGCTTCTCCTCTCCTTCTCCCTCACCCCGTGATCAGGAAGTCTATCTGACTGTCTATACCACCATGATGCTCTGCCTCCACCCAGTCCTGAGAACAGGACCGACAGACTGAACTGGGACCTCCAAACCTGCATTGAAACAAACCTTTTCTTTCTAAGGCCTTTCTCCTAGGCATTTGTTATGGTGATGGAAAGTTGACAACAAACTCTGTTTCCCCCAGATGCTGGCCTGCTCAGTCTTCCCTTCCACAACTGTTGCTCAGGTCAACTGTGTGCCTTTGGCTAAGTAAGAGCTTGCCTTGCTCTTCCCGTGGTGACCTCTGTCCTTTGGGGCTCGGCTCAATGGCTCTTCCTAAGGGGTCAGGATAGCTATCATTTTATATCTATTACCTTATTTTTGAGACAAGGTCTCACTATATAGCTCTGTTGGGCCTTGATCTCACTATGTACACAAGGCTGGACTGGGACTCACCATGTAGACCAGGCTGGCCTCAAACTCACTGAGATCTGCCTCCCAAGTGCCAAGGTTAAAGCTATGGGCCACCATACCCAGCCTTTTTTTTTTTTTTTTTTTTAGTTTTAGATTTATTTTACATGTATGAGTGTTTTGCCTGCATGTATGTGCACCACATGTGTGCCTTGTGCCACAGAGGTCGAAACAGGGCATTGGATCCTTGGGATCAGATGGTTGTGAGCCACCATGTAGGTGCCGGGAATTGAACTCAGGTCCTCTGCAAGAACAAGTGCTCTTAAAAAACAAAATCAAACCAAAACAAAAACTCCTTTTAGACTTTAGAGTCAAGAAACAAACAAGAAACACTAAACTGATCTGCATCCCTCCATCTCAACCCTGGGAATCAACGATCGGGACTAGTTCCCTGGCAGAGCCCAGTGCAGGCCCACCTGGGCACTCGGTTCATAGTACTGTTTGTTCTGGCATTGTTTTCTCTGTTCTATTTTTACCCTGTTGTTATTTTGTGTAACTTCAGAAGCTGCTTCCAAACCTTTCTGAGCAGAGTGGGGCATAAAAAGAAAACACCATTCAGTAGAGCCCTGTGGCCTTGGCAGGTTGCTTTCTGTTTGTTTATTTATTGCCTAGTCTGACTTGAGGATTGGACTCCTGGAGTGGAGGGCCATAGCTACCCTTGACTCCCCCTCACCCCCAGGAGTCTCTCTCCAGGGGAACAGCAGCAAAGTGGGACTGGGCAACAGGTTGCTGAGGCCAAACCGCCAACGTCCATCTGCCGGCAAGCCTGACTTCCTCCCCCAAAGCACCCTTCAGTTTCCCATCTGGCTGATGGCACAAAGCCTCAGGGCCCAGAGGAAGGAGCTTGTGAAGGGAGAAGGATGGGTGAGCAGATGAATGTTCTTTTTATTCCTTTTTCCTGCATCCTAAATCAGAGGAATGTGCACAGGTTAGGGCTGCAGTCCAGGGTACTAAGGAAGGCCTGCCTGCTCAGGTGTGGGTAAGATAGGGCGGTCTCTGAAAAGCCCTTACTGGATGGTCCCAGGGCTGGGAGGACGGTGCCACATGCACACCTGAGAAGGCCCTGGCCCACGGGCTCTCCCTGAGTCCTAAAGCCCTCCCAGTTGGGATGCACAGAGCCCAACTCTCAATGTGTTCTTCTCCTCCCCAACTGGATGAACCAAAGCCAGTCCGACAAGTTTCTGTCTCTGCTTTGTGCTTCTCCTCGCTCCCCGGTCCTCCAGTCTGTCTACCAATCTGTAGCGTGGGGGCAACTGGGAAACCAGAGGTTTGGACAACACTGAGTCCCCGGGATGTCAAGGCCCTGACACCTTCCATTCTGCTTTCCCAAGGAAGTTGTGAGTCTTGGTGGAGAGAAGAGGAGGTGATTGGGTATGCAGGATGATGGGAGCAAAGATGAACACACAGGACCACCTTAGACAGTATCTGAGGCTGTGGGCTCCAGAGGCAAAGGGCTAGATCATTGCCCTGGTCCAGCCTGGCTAAGGTGGGACAGACGAGGTGAACCTGGGAAGTGAAGGGCCTTTGTATTGCCCGGTGGGCAGAGCCAGCAGCCTTTGGGTGAATGAACAGTTGTAACTGAAAAGCCAGAGCTGCCTGTTTTCCTCAGACTGTGATTTTAAACCCCAGGGGAGTGGGGTGTGTGTGTGTGTGAGGGGGTGCCAGCCAGGTCTCTGCCAGGTGCTGCCTGCTGGGCACTGTTCTTACCTGGTTATTTTAGGTCCCCGTGTGTAGATCATTTTGCTGAAAGGCCTAGGTGTGAGCAATGCCTCCAGAAGCCATCCCTGGTGTGTCCTGGCTCCTCAGTTCACTAGTTGCATGGGGTTCATTCCTTCATGTTAAGCTGCCTCCTCAGGTGTGCTCTGGCCATCAAGATGGCTCAGTGGGTAAGGTGTTTGCTTCTAAGTTGGCCTGAGTTCAGTTGCTGCAACCCACATGGTGGAAGGAGAGAACCAACTCCTGTAAGTTGTCTTCAGACCTCTACAGGTACACTGTGACAATCACTCCTCCCACTGCAGCTCCCAAATGATAAATGTAATTACATTTTCTAGGTGGATGTGCTATGAATACTTTCAATTCTTAAAGGCTGCATGACACTTGAGACCAAATACTAACAATGGTCCTGATGTGTGGCAGTCACACCAACACCCTCCCCCCCCCATCACATTAATAGGACAGGACAGTATGGGTCCACGACAGAAACGGAGCACCTTGGGGGCGGGAGGGAGGGAAGAGGGGTGGGTCTGGGCAGGGCAGACAGTGGGCCCCACGTTGGCTTGTTACTGGGCCAGAAGCCTTGGGGTCCCCTCAGGTTTTGGGAAGTCTTAGCTGAGAGCTGAATTAAAATGACAGTTTCAAGTTGTCTGAGGTAGAAGGAACCCTACAGAACATCTGAGACCTGAACCAGGCCTGGCGGCTCACACTTGCATTCTGGAGGCTAAGACAAGAGGACACTATCAGAAGTCAAGGTCAGCCTGAGAAGGGGATCGGGGAGAAGTGGCTTGCTGTGTAGGACCCCTAGGTTTCTCAGGTACAATTCGGAGACCAAGGCGGGACAGTAAAAGAAGGGCCTTCCACCAACCGTAATCCACACTCAAGGGATGCTGTGGCTTAGTACATACCTCTTCAGTGCATCATCACTGCAGAGCATCCGAGATAAAAACCAACCAGCCATGTGAGTCAGAAAGCGGAGAGCAGTCAGAGTGCTGGTACTCTCCTATCTGCATCTCCTGGGTCTGTGGAACCCAGCAGAGTGCAAGTCCCTGTAAGCCCTGGTATGAAGGCTCCTGCCTCATTCAAAACAGATGCAGCCATGGCTGCTGGCTTCTCCTGGATCCCCAAGAAACCTAGGCCAGTCTGGGGTGGGCAGCGGGCCTGGGAAGGAAGGACATCTCTTGTTCCATTAACCCAATAGTTGCTCTTACCCAAATCACTCAAGACAGGCTTTAGGTCAGAGTGGCCCTAATATTTCAGAGGGCTCCCCTGTGTGCCCCACCCTGCTCTTAACTCCTCATTAAACATGTCTCTCAGTGGCCTTAATGAGCCTGTCTGGGGACAGAGACATGGGTGACACTCTAATTACAACTTGAATTGCTTCCCAGGGAGAGGATGAATAGGAAGCAAACATTTCTTCGTAGATGCTTAGAGGACTTAGAACTCAGCCTAAAAATTCCTTAAATTTCCAGAGTTAAGCCAGGACCCAGTCCAGGCCATGCTCGCTCTCCTTAGAGCCACCCCAGGCTGTTAAGAGTGTGGGTGTGAGAGGCGGGGTCTGAGATTCGAGTCAGAACTGTGGGTGGCAGGGTCACCTGGTTCCCACACCCAGGGCAGACGCACCCTGACCTCTTTTCTGAGAGGCGCCCAGGGGAGGTGGTGAAAAGGGGCAGAGGTTGTCAATGATCTCTGATTGCATCTCCACAACGTCGTGCAGTTTCAGTACGGCTTTGGTGGCTCTTTCTTTATCCAGCACCATTGGAATATGGCGATCCTGACTGAGCACTGAGGCTGGGCCCAAAGCATGCCATCTGGAAGTCCATTCCCCATGACAAATGGCAGAAAAAGGAGGCCCATTGAACTTTGCTCTCTGCTGTCCTGGGGGTGGCAGCATCCTGAACGATTCCTGGGGTCTTGAGGACAGAGCAGCCCCATCCCAGGAACACTCCAATAAACCCTGTGCCACAGGCTCCACCCCACCCACCCTGCAGGAGCAGCAGCATTCCCACTTTACAGAGAGAACCAAGGAACAGAGACGCCCAGTGACCAAGGGGCCCCCAACTGGTAGGTAGCAGTGAAGACAGCAGAGTCCCAGAGCCTGCAGGGCCTGCTCAAGCTGAGAGGCACATGAGGCTTTGTCCCTCCAAGAGGCCTGAAGGTGGGGTGGCCCCAAGCAGGGAAAGAGAAGCTACCTTGAGACTCATGAGGCCAGGAGCCCCTGGTTGACAGTAATGGTTCATCTTAATGGTCAACTAGAGGAGATCTACAATCACCTGGGAGAAGGGCCTCTGGGCATGTATGTGTGCACATGGGGGAGATCTTGACTGGGTTACTTGAGGTAGGAAGACCCACCCACTATGGGTGGCACCATCCCCTGGGTGGGGCTCCTAGGCTGTATAAAAAGGAGAGAAAGTGAGCCGAGCACCAGCATTCACTGCCCTTTCTTCTATGAACTGGGTGTGGCCAGCTGCTTCAAGTTCCTGCTTTCGTCAGAACCGAGACACTGACCAGTTCCCCGCATCCTGAAATAAGGCCCCAGGAAGGAGAGACAAGACACCAGGGGTGCTGGGAGGAAATTTTAATGTTTTCTTACTGCTTTATCAATGTCATGGGAAAAATACAAAGTTTAGAGTCTAGAACTGACCAGGTAGATTGGGAGGGGGATGTGTGCTGCAGGCCAGAGGCACGGTTCTGCGGCTCTGTCTATGCCTACCTACGTAGGAGCACCAGTCTGGAGCCCAGTGAGTGTTTCCGGGTCAGGATCTGGGAGGACTCTGGAAGCAGAGCAGCCCATGGCAGGGCACCAGCCTCATCTGGCCAGAATCCTCCTGTAATTTAGCTTGCTCTTCTCTTCAGATTCCTCCTGGCTATACTAGACCAGGAGGTGGGCCAGTCTGCTCCTAGCACAGAAAAGTAATGAGCTACCATTCCTGGGGCTCAGGCCCCCGTTTCTACTCCTGTTTTGGTCAGAGTCACAGGAGCCGAGCAAAAACAGATTGCAGACCAACGGCCAGGAGGGGTGGCGCATACCTGTAACCTCAGCTCCTAGGCTAAGTGAGGCTTTGCTGGGAGTTTGAGGCCAGCTTGGGCTACAGAGTGAGACTATGTCTCAGAAAGCAAACAAACAAAAAGCCACTTTCGTTAACCTGGAATTCAAACTGAATATGGTCTTGTTAAGCCTGGCCCACAGCCCACCTGGTCTCCGCAGTTGGGAGAGGCTGAGAATGGAAGGAAACCCTGTCCCCACCCACAGAGTAGGGCAGGGGGAGGGAACCACCCAGTCAAAACACAGCTCACACTTCGGGGAACAATGCATTATTTAACAATCACATTCCAGAACTTTCCTATATAGTCCTCATTCAGCTGTTAACAGCTGTGGAGGTGGGGCTCATGGGCAAACACTGGAGGCGGCTGCCCCCCACAGTTCAACCTGGACAGGGTCTGTATACCCAGACTTGAGTAAGCTAACAGCCACTGTACCAC
Organism: Peromyscus nudipes; assembly: GCA_902168325.1. Classification (NCBI taxonomy): domain Eukaryota; kingdom Metazoa; phylum Chordata; class Mammalia; order Rodentia; family Cricetidae; genus Peromyscus; species Peromyscus nudipes. The sequence continues at coordinate 52,167 of CABHPH010125552.1, forward strand.
CAAGACAATCTTGCTAACAGGATTATACTCTCCTGGTAGGGGATTCTGATACCGCGCTATTCAGGTTTAAACATAATAACAAACAAACAAACACACCCGTAGGGCAGAGCTAGCCCTTCAGTTCCTAGTGTCACTGAGGAAGGGTCCCTTCTTGAAAACCCAAGAAGCTGGGGGCTGGGGGAGTTCCTTCTGCCCCCCACCCTGTCCTGGCCCCTGGGAAGGACTAGGTTTAGTGTAGTGGTTGAGGCTGTCCCCTGCCCCAGCTGAACCCAAAGAGCACCAGGCTTCCAGTGAGGAGGCAGGGGTGAAGGAAAGAAGAGCCTGGACGTGTGACCACCCCTGTCTCCTGCTGCATATACCTTCCTGGTAGGCACCAGACACCAGGTGAAAAAAGGGAGCCAAGTGTCCATGACCTTGGAGAGAAGGCCACACCTGGCTGGCCTGCCATTGCTGCAGAAACACAAACTAACGTCTGGCATCCACCCGAGGCCAGGCTGGAAGCAAGGGGCCCAGAGAGGAGAATGGATTCCTGCTGGGACACTGCTGTCCCAGGCTGCTGCAGTAAAGGAAGGTCAGGTCTGAGTCCGGCCATCAGGACCCAAGCTACCTCCCTGGCACCCCAATCGCTGAGGTCCAGGGTCTACTCCAGTATGAGGCTCTTAGCTGCACCTACATAGGAAGGTCAAAGGTCATAGTGAAGGCAGCAGCAGGGAAAAGATGCAACCCAGAGTTGCGGAAGCTACTGTCAACTTTCTGTCTAGCTCAAACTCGGATCTCATCTTCCTCTTCCTCATCCATGAAGGAGAATTCCTTGTCTGGCTGCCTTGGAACAGCAGCCCGGGCTCTGTCTGGGCCTCGGAAAGCTGGGCTGCGCTCCTCCAGGACGCCTGAGGTGCAGCTGGACAGGGAACTGCTGTCCCGAGTGGTGTGGCTGCCCACGCTGCGCGCTGAGCTGGGGCTGGGGGCTGCTGCTGCCCACCCGTCATCCTCCAGAGCATGTGGGGGCAGCATGGAGGCCTGGTCCGAGCTGGCCTTGCTTTCCTGTCTTCCTATAGGAGGAGCTACCTCCAGCAAAGGTGGAGCCTGGACCATGCCGCTGGGGCCTTCTTTGTCACGGTATCCGCCACCCTCTTCCTCCTCTGGGTCCCACTCATCCTTGTCCATGATGCTGAGGACGTCGCCCAGCATGGAGGGCCCCAGGTCGATGTGGAAGGACATGATGGACTCAGCATGTTTCAGCCCATAGCTGGCCTTGGGCACAATGGGTAGATCTGTCAAGTCCCCAAAGGCCTGCTCATCAAGGAGTGGGTCAGGAGAGTGCGGGCCTGTGGCCCCATTCCGAGGGGGACCCACCTCCCCTGAGCCTGTCTCCTGGCCACCATCTCCAGCATCTATCTTCTTCACAGGGCTGGATGACAGGCTCTTGGGTAGCTTGCTGGAGCTCTTCTCAGTGGCTTCCTTCTCATTGAGCTGAGGAAGGGACATGGCATTCTTGACAAACAGTGCTGAGTCCCGAAGGGAGCCCAGCATGTCTCTCTGCTCCCGGTCCCCTCTGGTCACGGACTGTGACCGTTTACTGCCCCGGAACTTGCGGGACAGGAGGCTGCGTTTGGAAGATGAGGAGGCCTGCTCATCCAGGGACTCACCGTCAGCCTCACCGGCCTTGCTAGTGAGGAAGGAGGTATCCCCAAAGGCATCTCCAGCCCGGCCCACATGCATGGTGTGGCGGAAGTCTCCCAGAGGGGCACTGATCATTTCTGCTGTGAGGTCCACACGAGAGCGGCGCTTGGAGTGTACCGAACTGGACACCAGCTGCTTGAGGATGGGCATCGTGCTGGCCGGGAGGGGAGGCGAACACTCCCAAGGTAACAGGCAGGTGTGGGGTCAGATCTGAAGTCCAGCAAGCGCAAAGGGTAGGCAGGTAATCAGAGGGCTGTAAGCAGAGAACAGAAGGCAAATGGTTAATACAGACTAGCCTCACAATGTCCATCCACCGAAGGACCATCATTTAACCCGACTTCCCATCAAAAACATTGGAGAACTGCCAGCAGTGAACTTCCTAACCCTGCCATTCCTTCTCCCATGACTCCTAACATGGAAGAGTATTTGTAATTGGGCTAGAGTTCGGTACCTGAGACATATTTTCTCTGACACCTGAAAGGGAAATAATCTCCCTGAATTTCGCACCTCCCGCCCCCCACCCCTGCCTAAGCTGGAACGCTGTTTGAACAAACCGGCGTAAAGGACAGTTACAGTCACAAGGTACTGAAGCAGGTAGGTTCCAGGCAGCTGCTCTGCAGGCAAGAACTTCCTGCTGTCTAACCTGGATCCCTGTGGAGTTGGTGGACACCTCAGCCTGAGTCAGAGAGAACGGAACGGCCAGGCCAGGCCCAAATGCTGCCTGTCATTTCCACACATGTGGGCGGCTGGCCGGCCTGGCTCTCTTTCTGAATCAGAATTGGGGTGGGGATGCAGGAACCAACAGAACCAGCTCCCCTGGCCTTCCAGTTCTAGTGGGGTGTCACATGCATGATGATTCCTGCCTGTGACATCACTGTGAGGCCCCAAGCTCTTCCAGAGACTCGCTCTATCTCCCATCCCTTGGGAGGATGAAGTTGGGGGCAACTCCTTCCTGGTTTATCGTTGGGGCCAAAGGGAGATGGGAGTTTAGATGACTTTCTCTTGGGATGTGCAGGACCCTGTGACTAACTAGAACCCCAGAGGACAGCACAGGGAGATCTCAGGGTACAGCCTATGGCAAGAAAGTGCAGTGTCAAGGTCTCAAGTCAGGCCCTTTCTCCCCAACAGAGCCGGGCAGGATGGCGAGAGATGGAGCTGGGTTCCCCAGATGTCTGTCCCCACCCACCCCATCCTGATGACAGCTAGACAGCTAAGTCTTACCAGAGCCCACCTGTCCCACTGCAGGGCTCAGTGAGGCCTGGCAGGCTCCGGCTGCTTCCGCTGCCCCATGCCAGGCCACCCAGGCCACCAGTCCCTACTGTTGCTTAACTGGTCTTCCTGCCTGCCCCACTCCTCTTATTCTCACAGTGACAGTCCCCTCCCCGACGTCACTGCCACCCACCCTTCCCTTGCCCTTGATACGAGGTGTCCTCTTCCAACACCCCACCATCCGGTGCCACCAACGACCTCACGGGAGGACAATGCCGCCCCAGGACGGCCTGAACAGCCAGTGCTCGTCCTCCAGGCCACCCGCCTCACACAGCATTTTGCATGTCCCGTCTCCTGTGGCACCTGTTACAACATTCTGTCCCTGCCAGCTGGACTCTAACCTTCCTCCCAGGCTATGGGCTTCCAGAGGGTTCTACAGGTCTCTGTCCAACACTGCTGCGTCACACAAAGGGTGGCCACCAACCACCCCAACCTCATGCAGTTCCTCAGTATCTCTCCCCTCCTGCCTTCATGTCAGCCCCTTTCAGCCCACAGCACAGCCCCGGGGCTCCTCGCTTGACCTCTCTATGCCCTCTGCATTCTATCGTTCCATGCCAGACAGCCAGTCTAATGGCTACCCCCACCAAGAGCAACACTCAAGCAATCACACTGCTGGTCTCACGGCAGACACCAAGGGGAGCCAGGCACACGGGCAGATAGGTCTGCTATACAGGTGACCTGGGCCAGCTTGGAGTCGGGGAGAATCCTGAGCCAAAATTTGAGGAAAACTCTCTTTAGCCTAACAAAAAAGGGCTGGGGAAACGGCTCCGTGGGTCAAATGCTTGCCACTTGAGTGTGAGGACCTGAGTTTGGATCCTCAGAACCCATGTAAAGCTAGATGTCTCTGCATCCTAGCACCTACAGAGAGATGGGAGGCAGAGAAGCCAGACACTTGGAGGCTCGCTAGCCTGGCCTACACAGTGGTCACCAAGAGACCCTGTCTCAGACAAGGTGGGAGGTCCTTTTATCCTCCACACGTGGACTGTGGTGTGATGTGTGTGTTACACCCATTTTCTTTCTAAGTGTGTGGGGTGTATGTATGTATGTCTGTTTACTACATGCATGCGGTGCCCATGGAGGTCAGAAGAGGGAGTTGTATTCCCCTGCAACTGGAGTTACAGCTGTAAGCCACCAACCATGTGGGTGCTGGGAATCAAACCTGAGTCCTCTGAAGAGCAGCCAGTGCTCTTAACCTCTGAGCTGTCTCTCCAGCTCCCCACGCCAATTAGAAAGAAAAGGGAAAGGGGGGAGGGGGAGAAAAAGGGAGGCATGGTCTCTGTCATTGAAATGTGATCCCGGCGACCCCTCTGGTTTCTCTGCTGCCAGGTGAACAGAAGGTTCCTCACCCAGCGTGCTAGACTCCCACACTGCTGGAAGGGACATCCAGGCTCTCGTCCATCTTTCGGATGAGAAAGCAGGGTCACTGAGGTGGTAACTCAGCTTCAGCCAGGTTCACACCCCAGTGAGCAGTGCCAGCCCAGGGCAGGCACCTGCTGAGGCTTCCTCCTAATTCCCAGTCCTTTACCAGAGCTCTGCTCACTGCCCTCCACCATGGCCCAGGAGGTCCAGAAGAAGGAAACTTCTGCCATCTAAAAACAAGTTGTATTATTCTAGGGTGGCCTGAGGATGCTTGAGGACAGTCAATCATTTATTTTAATTGGGGGTGGTGTTGGCTGAGTGGCAGGGCATTCACAGCACCCCGGTCTCTGCTGTTAAGATACCAGCAGCATCCACCCCCCAACCACGGTCATGGCATCTGAAATGGTCAGGACACCCACTCCCTAATTCTCCAGGAGGAAAAAAGGAAAACAGGAAACCAGAACACGAGAGTGAGGCAGAC